>LBNU01019669.1:3451-17208 GCA_014162995.1 Artemisia annua
GTTTCCAGAATTGTGTTTCCATTTATTTATAGAAACGATTTAAACTTTGTAAACAAGTTTTATAAAATCTGTTTAAATAAATGGAAGATATGGAAATCGGTTTTAGAAGGAAACAGATTTGCAAATCGTTTTAATTTTTAGCATATATTCTGTCTTGGTCACCAAGACTTGTGAGGGCTATAAATTAAACCCATTCTCATTCAGTTGAAGACACAGAAAAAACGCAGCTCTTTCCAGACGATTTCCAGCTGTCCTTCGATCAGAAACACGCAAGGCTTTCCGTGATCTTTCAGGCAAGTTTTGTCTAGTCCGGCTGTGCAACAGCTTTGTACGTTGTACCCTGGGAAACAGACGGCGAATCTGTTTTAAGGGAATCGTGTTAAACACGAGCCTCGTGCCTTGACCGACCTTTATTGCTTTGTTTATTTTCGTTCTTAGAGTCTGTCTTCTGCTTCTACTCCTTGCTGTCTGTTTTTAATATTCTGTTATTTATTTATTTTCTGTTATTTAATTATTGTAATCTGATTTATTTTATAAAAGTGTACACCGTTTCCCACAATACTAACATATGATAGGGACATCATTCGTTCTTGTGTTTATTTGTTCGCTAAAACCTCAACAGCGGATGTGACTTGTCAAGTGCCTCGTCTTTTTCTCGTTACCACGTCATCAGCTTCTTAACTTGTATACATGTAAATCAGATAAAATTTATCATCAAAGACACTAGACCGTTAAGTTGTTTATTTAGCAAAGTGGTGACGGACACAAAAATTTGTTAAAAGGTATGCGCATTTTTAAAAACACGGGAAAAGGTGTGCGCTTCTTATTAAGTTTACAAAATTCTATATCAAAAACCTACATTTTACATTACCGGTATCGCTTAAAGGGTATGTATCTACATATGCCTCAAGTATATATGTTCGACCCTGCACATAAGTAATTGTGAGCTCGAGTCAAAACAGGTTTAGGAGATATTATAAATATTACCCAAATTCTTTTTTAATCATATTATATGATTTTTGCTAAAGAAAAGATAGAAAAAATCGCTTTAAACAATCTACATAGGCAGACAGTGAACCGTTTAACATCCATTGTCTCTCTGTCGTATTTAATCTTCATGTCCCATACCACCTGCTCCTTGGCCCCCCACACTTGGAAGTTAATTTCACCTCATTTTATTCGTTATTTATCGCTACTAGCTTCCTCTTAGTTTAACATCATATCCTGGCCAGAAGATGATCAAGTAACCAACGGTTGGGTGAGTAATTGGTAACCAAAGGGGCTTATCGTAACTAAAGTGTAAGAGGTCACAAATTCAAATAGTGCTCGGTGCAAATAAGCTTAAAGTTGCCATGCACATTAAACTTTTAAAAGAGAAAGCTTTAACCAAGTTTGTGTGATGTATATTATTTGACTATAAGGTCACAAAACGTTGTTCCTAATAAAATAAATAAATAAATAAAAATAAATAAATAAATAAAATTAGTACTAGTTATATATATATGCTCATTCGACTTTTGCGCTCAGATTAATTATGTTAAAATTATGTTCACTATGAAAAAAGATCATGTGGTAATTCGAGCATTCACTATAAGAGATTTATGAATAAGTTTTTTTTGCGTAAAGGGGAACTTCCACGCTGGTAAAATATATAACTAGGGGTGGAAACTAGCCGAGCCGAGCCCGAGCTCGCCAGAGCTCGAGCTCGGCTCGTTTATATATATAAAGCTCGGGCTCGGGCTCGAGCTCGTTTCGAGCCCTATTCTTTGAGCTCGAGCTCGGCTCGTGAAAATTTTCATAAGCTCGAGCTCGGCTCGAGCTCGACTAATTTATATAATGTGTTTAAAAAAACAAAGTTCAAATAGAGCTCGGCTCGTTAATTACATAAGGCTCGAGCTCGTTTACTACGTTTAAGCTCGTTTATACGTATAGACAATATATATACGTATATATTTCTAGGGCTCGTTTAGGCTCGCGAGCCTACTCGAGCTTTTTGTATAGAGCTCGGGCTCGAGCTCGATTATTAAATGAGCCCAAACTTAGGCTCGAGCTCGGGCTCGAGCTCGTTTAGGCTCGGCTCGTTCGAGCTTTTTACCAATCCGATCCCGAGCTTTTCACGAGTGGCTCGGCTCGTTTCCACCCCTATATATAACCAAAAAACCGTTTAAAGTACAATGGAATGTGGTTGAAAGGTTTATGAACAAGTTTGAAAAACTTGAAAAGTTTTATTTCTTCTTTTAACAATAATGAGAAATTTAGGTGGCAAAAAAGGTTTTAATTCTTGGACTTTTTCATAAACTCAACACAATTAATGCATGTGTAATGTAGAGCATATATAAAGTTGTAACACATTTTTAATTATAGTAAGGAAAGGTTTATAAATTCAAAAGGTTTATAACGTGATATGTGATGATATAAAACACTTATAAAACTTTATAAATTTTAACCATACTCGATGCGTTTAGGAGTATGAACTATAGAGCTATATGGTTGAATCTAGTCGACTAATTATTGCTAGCTACTTGTTAGTTTTGTTCTTAATATATTGCTGTTCAAAATAAAAAAGAATCTAATCGACTAGTAATTGTTGGAGATATCATGAAAGAGAAACATAGTTTCAACCTTCAACTCATATAATTTGTATAAAGTTTGTAGGCTAAGCCTTAATCAACTGATTTTCTAATTACGTGGAATATCCACCAATTATTTTAATTAAGTACACGAGTGGTACAATCATTAATCTAAAAAGAAATTTTGATTGTCCTGTATATATCTGGGCTCAAATCATATATAGTAATAGGACCACATACATTATTATTTAATCATGTCCATGGGATTAAATAATGATATACATGAGTAGGTAATCGAGTATATAAGGACCAACTTTGACCGAAAAAGTGTATGATAATCTATTCCGTTTTAAAATGATTGTCGGATTACATTAGATAAAGGCACAAAGCAAGCAAGAAAAAAAATATAAATTCAGGCTTTCAGGCTCGTTAATTATTCATTCATATTTATGTTAACTTATGAAATGTTAAGTTTTTGTGTAATT
This sequence comes from Artemisia annua, assembly GCA_014162995.1. Classification (NCBI taxonomy): domain Eukaryota; kingdom Viridiplantae; phylum Streptophyta; class Magnoliopsida; order Asterales; family Asteraceae; genus Artemisia; species Artemisia annua. The sequence goes on from LBNU01019669.1 coordinate 6,507, forward strand.
ACATCCTCTTTATAAGCTGTTAGCGCATAAGATTTCGATGACAAAGATACACTCGCATTGGCTATGAAGAGATTAATGAGACTATGAAGCTGGAAGTATAATACAAAACTCTGTCTTGATAAAGGATATGTGAAAAAGCTAGAGATGGCAACTAAACCTAGAATGTAGTGGAGCCAACAAAGAAATATAAGTGGATATTGGGAAACCTCTTTAAGGGAACATCATACTTTAAAAGGGTTATGAAGTTATTTATATGACCCTAAATGCAAAGGACAACCCTCTTTTTTCTCACTGTAGATCCATCTTCTAATTAACTATTTGTCTTTGTCAAAAAGACAAATATGTAACTTCCAAAGTATGGAAACTCAAATTTTTGTGTGGACACTTTTGTGAGTTAGTCCCATCCTTATCATTTCTTATGTGGCTAATAAAAATGTTGTTTATGAAATCCCAAAGTTACAAAGCTAATATAAAGAAAATACTTCATATAGTAGGAAATAACACTGCTAATAGTGATCAACCTGATGTGGTCCCTTATAGGCTGTGTATATATATGAAAGCTAGGATAACACATATCTTATACACATTCACAGTTCATTTCTTGCATTATTTGTGATCCAAGAGAGAAATACATAAAAAAAACTTGTTACTCAAATTTAGTTGCAAATCTTTGTACTTTGTAGCCTACATTTTACTTCAAAAAGTATGAAGTTTTATCTGATGACCCTTTTGGTTTTGTCAAGTCTCTTAGCTTATGAAGTTCAAGGTAATTTTCGCACACTTCAATCTTTCTATCTTGATTATATCCTTAATTACAGATCAAGAGTCTTTGTAATCTTAAATATTTAGTGGATTATGTTCCTTAATAATATATACTTTTACTTTGGTTTAATGAAGGTATTAGGCTGGGAAAAGTTGCTTTATCAGCTACAAACCATCAAGACACCATCAAGGTTGGTAAACATGACTCAAAGCCAGTTACTCATGGACTAGCAGGAAAGGAAGAAACATCCCATTCATCACCCGAATATTCAAAACACTTGAAGAAGGAGGTCATTAATGAGCAATATCCTGATGTTATAGACATTGCAGGGATGGACTATACCCCAACTAGGAAAAAGGCTCCGATTCACAACTGAGTTTGAAACAAGAATATCAAGAATATTATTCGAAGCATGTGATAATCAGTTTTGCATATTAAGGAATGGAATGAAATGGTATCAATTAGAAGTTAAAAGAACATTAAAGAAATGCTACGAGTTTGTTAGGCTCATGGATAGATGTCGGAAGATGATGCCGTACATAGACACAGTTTAGACTAGCTTATTATTAGTAAATGATGATGTTGATTATCATAATCCAATGTAAGCCTTGCAGAGTTTTCATGGTTATACACGTATAAATAAGCTACAAGTTTGCGATTTTGTTCTAATTATGAATGTTATGTCATAAACTCGGTACCAAGGATATATCATATATTAATGTTGCAATATTATAACTTCAGCAAGCTAAATTTATTCTTTTATCAAACAACATATTCACACAAATTTATAGTCTCAAAATATGTATTAGTACTAATCAGTGAGGTAAAATGATGCTTGCAAATATTGCATTTCAATGAGACGCAATCTATGATCCATTTGTGATGCATATGATCAAAGTGGCCGATGTTATCCCCTATTTGACTATGCAGGTTACATTGTGATACAAACTGGATAAAGATATAACAGAATGATAGAGTTAATTACCAATGTCCATCATATCCACATGCTAATTAACAGGCATCGCGTACATAATTAACAAACCAAGATGGTCAACTTGTTTTGGAATGTGATGGTTATATATGCTAAGTGTCCTGCATAAGGTCCTTTCCAAAACTTAATTTAACGGGAAAACTCACACGCCCAACCTACTCCAGTTAAGTACTCGAGCATGGTTGTTTAACGTGACTGAACAATCAACCACTTGATTTTAAAGCAGTTTCACTACACATTGACACCGCTTACCGGAAAGACATATGCTGATTTCCTTACAGATACTAGATCTTTATTAATCGTTAATATAATTGATGATATATATACATATATAGCATAGGATGACCAAGGACACATACTGCCATACTTGTTTTATTTTCTATATGTATATATCATCAATTAATGGCATCCAAGCGAAAAGTCATCTCACACAGTGAATTCGCATGCTAAAAGAACACAAACTAGTACAGTAACATAAACATTTTACGTGTATGTGAAGCACTTGAACATTGTTGTGACTCTTTGTCACGTTTGGCAACTCTCTTTTGACTTTAGTAACACTTCTTAAGTTTTAATGACATTTTCTATGTGACGTAACGACAACTTTATGGTACTTTTGTAGTACCAGACACTTATTGAAGAATTTTCTTGAGAAACACTAATGATCAAGGAGCTAGTAATTAATCTCAGGACTTAATTAGTCTCTTGACAATTTAAAAGAACAGAAAAATTGATTTGAAATAAGTATGAAAAAAAATCAACTAAAACCAGTAATCTAGCAATTAATTTCGTCCGTTTATGAAGCCAATAAATAAGGGGTATTGATAGAACAATAGTTCTAGCAGAGACAACATATATCATAAAGCTAGTGGTTTAGGCTTTACAACTTGATCATTAGTTGATATCGAGCCGACAATAAAGATTTAAGACTGAGTATCTAGTAGATGAGAAAGCACCAAACTAAATGATATGTTCATACATGTCCCACTATTAAGAAAGCCATCTAGCTATGAGCTATCTTATTCAGTTTGCCTTATACATGACACGACATGTGGTCAATAAGTCGATCTCGTAGGGTCATATAACCAACCCATGAGTATCCATACATCATGGTCTCTTGATACAAGACCAAAGTTCACCTTTCAACAATTACAATCCAGATCATGCTATTGACTTGTAAGGCCAAAAGGGTAACAACCCATGTGAATAATAACGCGAGAATGTGATGGGTTCGACAAGTGAACCTGCCAAGTGGAAATCCGTATACCACACTAAAAACGACTCTTGAATGAGTAATACTTTTGTTAAAGAACTAGGTTAAAAGCAGTCGTTTCATCTAACATTTACAATAAGGTTACGTTGCGAATAAATGGACTTAAAACTATAATAAACTGCTTGTGATTTGTAACAAAACACTTTGTAGCTAGAGCATCCTAGCTAGTTGATAGATTCCAAGTTTATTAAATTTCATATTTTGAACTTTCTTGACTAAAATCTTTTGCAATTGATTAACTAATCATAAAGCTGAAGTCACTTAGATTGTTAAGGCTTCATTTGACCCGACAAAATTCACAAAACATGTCCTATTTCTATACTTGATTAAACTTATTGAGGTGGTCCAGTTTTTCTATATACTTCCAAGAGGACATATAAATTGTTTTCTTGTCGAGAAATAGTTTTACATTTCGATTTCTCTTATAGAAAAATCTGCTTTTGTATCCAAAAAGTCTCTTAATGGATAAATGGAGCTAAAGTATTCACATGTGACGAATAAAAGACTAGATTTATTATTTTCTCAAATACATATGTGATATTACCTAATAGCTATACAAAGTTACAAACTTAACCAAAATTTAAACCAAATAAGGAGCTTTTGATATGAAATTCGAATGCAACCTTCGGTTATCTTAAATAGCAGTCAAGATTTAGCAAAAGTAGAGGCGTGGGACAAATAAGGACAAAAAGCGTATTTTGGTGGGAAAGATGTACACAAAATGGTAGCATTTGTTGACAAGAACTAGCTGGCATGTATGTGTATAGTATGTTATATTTAAAAGTGGTCATTAAAGAAATCCATAATTGATATGAAAACCTCTTTAAGGGAACATCATATCCTGATAGAGTAGTGGAATCATGTAGATGACCCTTAAACAAACTCAAATATTGTATTTAACTAGTCTTGAAAGTCTAATCATTGGTCTCAAAAGTTTTGCTACGTATCAACAAATATTGAACCTTTAATTGTTAGGCTTGTGTTACTGAATTATTTAATGGGCTAGCTTTAATAAAATTGGACTTAACAGGCTAGTTGGCCCATGTCTAAATTACGGGAACTATTCGGCGGTGTGGCTTCAAGATAGGGTGTTCATAGATCGGGGTAATACCCGTATAAACCGAAAACCAAAATCGAACCGAACCGAATAAAAACGAATCAAATTTTATTCAAACAGAATTTTGTCCAAACCAAATTTGCCAAAAGCGAATTGAATTGAATTAAATATTCTGTTTTCGGTTTGAATATGGTTTGGCAAAACGAAAACAAGATCCATGAACAAATGTACCTTTAAAGAATTTGTCACGCACAAATCTTCAGTATGAATTACGACTCACTGATATAGACTAAGACTACCACATTATTCTATGGTTTTACGATCAAAATCTTGCAAATTAATGAGCAAAGAAACCCGAACTCTTGGTATTGAGAACCTTAGTGCAACCTTTTTGTGGGACACTTTGTCCCCTATATTTACATTAACCTATTCATTTGAAACCCCAAACTCGTTTTATATTCAAATTAATGGAAACACAAAAGGTGCAACTCATTAAATAAAGGTGCAACATAAAGATTTCCCTAAGTTTGTCTGCATATATAACATGACTTGTTGCATGTCCATTTTTTATCTACCATTTGTTACTCGCATTGGGTATCTAAAATCTGTCTTGGTTCAATCGCATTTTGCAGCGTATTACCTTTAATTTGAATCACAAAGTATGAAGCTTCATCTGATATTCATTGTGTTTCTTCTGTCATATCTCCATAGTTATGAAGCCGAAGGTATGTTCACATCCTAAGGATAATTTCATACACCATTTGCTAAAATCTTATTTGGTCACTGTTACGTACGTACAACAAATTAGCAAAAAAATATATTGCGAATTGCATATTTTTTGTTTTGCTAATGAGTTTTGAATTACTTTATGTACGAGACTTACTCACATATGTAATATGGATCGATAATGATTACGTCTCAAGAAATATCTTATATAGTAATAACATGTTTTCTTTGGGTTCATGTCCCATGCAGGACACAAGCATGTGTCTCGTTAAAAATGATATTAACATTATTTCTTGGTGGTCTTATGAAGGTACAAGGTTGGGAAGAGTCAGTTTTTCAGCTAGCAGCAGTCAAGAAATCATCAAGGTCGGTATCTTAATAATCATATCATACGATTATATGCGAAAGTATAAGATCCATTCCAATGGTACTCGTACGTGAATATGTGATAGGATTATAGTTCATAACTCTAGTTCATTTTGTTACAGATTTCACCAGCAGATGGAAGCAATCAAGATCAAGGAATGCTCGCAAAAACCAAGGAATTTCCAGTAGGTACCACATTAAAGAACAGGAAATTATCTTCTAGAGTATTGACCAAGAATTCCCATCATGACCATTGGTTACCAAAGATTCATGAAGACTACTACGGCCCAAGACATCACCGACCTAGACACCATTGAAGTCGTTCTCCCTCAGTGTGTGTCTGTGTGGTTGATCATATTTAAGGAAAACATTCGTTACAACAGCTCAGAAGTTGTGATATCAGAATCACGAACACTTATGCACGCTTACATTTTCTAACATATTTATCTCTTGTTCTAATTTTTTTCAACCCTAACGTGTCGATGACTTGATACAACTATTGTAATAGACGAGGCATGGACCCTATACAACTCTGGCTGTAAGCAAAGGCCTTAGAACTCTAATAGATTGATACCCATATTCCATTTTTTTGTACTACAAATACTGACACGTGATTCTAATGAGATTTGAACTCAGATTCACCGCTTCATGTACCCTAGCTTGATATTATCGCTTGCCCAAAGATTGGGTTATTTTGCAGTTCTTTTTAACCATCTTATCTAGCTATTTTATTCAATAACTAATGTATTACCATAAGTTGTGGGATATTGTTACATCAAATATCAAAATTGATGATCTTTTGCTAGTAACTAATGTATTATTGTAAGTTGTGATACTATGTTATATTTATATAGTTGGTCACTAAAGAAATCTAGTACATCATATCCTAAAAGAGTAGTGAAGTTTATGTAGATGACCCTTAAAAGTTGAGAACAACTCTATCTGCCCACATCTGTTCACTTTAAACAAACAAACTCAAATATTATATATATTTGTCTTGAAGTTTTAATCATTGGTCTCAAAAGTGTAGCTATGTGTCAACAACGTTTAACAATGTGTATTAAACCTTTTATTCTTAATTACAAATTGGTAATGATACCAATAAGGGCATGGGCGTCATAAGCCTCGTGAAGGCTTAAAGCGAAGTTCAAGTCTTTTCTAAAAAAAAAGACTATTTAAATCTCCATATTATAAAAACCTAAACATACATTCGCTTGGCTTTTATTTATTAACACAAAGGGTTTGAAAAGCAATTCAAGCAAAAATATGAATCATAAATAACCACACAACTTAACTATATATGGGTGTTGTTTGGTAAAAGTAGAAGTGAGATGTGAGCAGTAGTCACAGCTCACAGCTCACCACTCACAGTTTCTTAAATAAGCATTGAAAAAATGAGCATTCTTAAAAATAGAAAAGCTCACCGCTCTTTTACCAAACGAACAATAAAAATCAAAAAAGCACATTGCTCACCGCTAATCGCCCTAAAAAGCTCCGCGTCAAACATAGCTTATGCATGAGTTCTAAAAATAGCAAGTTTTTAGAAAACTAAAGCCTACGTATATAAGAGATATTAAAATAAGAGGCCTTTAAAATCTGACTACATAAACCGGTAGCTTTATTAGCTTTACCTAAATGTGAGAATAGGGAGGTTGTTACTTAGACAAAACACATAACTGATAGTTCTGTTTTACAGTTTCCAAACCAAGCCTGAACTGACATTCGCTTTGCTTTTCTGTTTTTTTACTGTTCTGTATTTGTTTTTTCTTTGGTCTTTCATTAGAGGTCAACTTTTCTAATGGTATAAACTTGATTTCGTAAAGAATTAGCCGAAACCAAATTAAACGCAAATAAGTTCAGTTTGGCATAAAAAAACAATATAACAAAATAGAGGATTTATATCTATATCTATACTATTTATAAAGAGAAAACAGTCAAAATGAAAAAGTGAAAAACTTAATCTTAATCAAACTTAAAAATTCAGTTATCTATTTAAGGAAACTTACATTATTTTTAGAAAAACTTAAAAATTAAGTCATCTATCTAATGAAACTTATATTATTTTCGTTTCGGAAAGCATATGCAAAGTTGAAAACTATTAACACACTATTAATACACATCGAAAACCGGGTTGACCCGGGTCGCTTCAAACCGGGTGGGTTAACCGGTTTAATTTGACCTTTTTTTACCCAATCCGGCGTGTTGACCGGTTTAATTTGACCCGTTTTTTTTTACCAGAACGGTTTCAACCGGTTGAACCGTCCGGATTGAAACGGGTTTTAAAACATTATGTTTAATCCCAAATCCTCAAACTTTTATTATTTTGAGTTTATAACCCATAAACTTTTTTTTATCAATGAAACTATTTGCCGCTAAAAAATCTCGTTGCTATTCATGGATACTCGTCTAGTAATGATAAAAGAGAAAACTATTTTGATGTAACAATTGATGTGAGATAATGAAAATAAAGTTTGCAATTTAAGTATAAGCACTAGAACCAACATCAACAACATCTATTTTTGCCAAACATACCCGGTATCCGCTAGTAATCGTCTAGTATAAATGAACGCAAGAGAAAACATGTGTTTACTAGGTCAAGTTTGATAGCAAATTAAATGTCACTTTTATTAATTAGAAAGTCTGCCACAATACTTATTACGACGAAAATAGAGTTCAAGTTAGAATTGTATAAGAAACCTGCCTTAATCAAACTTTATTTGTTCAAAAACTGCAAAATGTCAAATTTATTAAATACGGAGTACTTGCTAAATGTGAGAGTTGCCAATATAACACGTACCACGTAACAACGTAACATTGTTGGTGTCATATTTAAACTTAGAACATTTTTTATGAATTTGTGGCACACAATTAATACTTCCATATGAGTTACAAATCAAATGAGATTTGTTTTTTAGTTTTGCTCTACTGTGTACGCCTGTAATATGCAAATATTGTTTATTTATATTATATATACAAAATATTTGCTTTCCAAAAAAAGAACACCTTCCGTTTGAAACCCTTAACTCATTAAATTATCGAATCAATGGAAATACAAAACGTGCAACTCCTTAAGAACAAATAACCTTCCATTTGAACTCTCTAAGTTTGTCTGTATAAATACGATGATATGATATGCCCATTTGTTACTCACTTTTGTTATCTAAAATCTTCAACAGGTTTAAGCGCATTTCTCGGCGCATAAGTCTGAGTTTGATTCACAAAATATGATGATTTATGTTATGTTCAGTGTGTTTCTTGTGTCAACTATCCATAGTTATGAAGCAGAAGGTATATATATATATATATATGTTCGATAGCTTCGAATAAAACAATTTCCTACATGATTTAATATTGATCTATGTAGGAAAGTCGTTGTATCACCCGTTAATACTCATGATAAAATGCAAATTGCATATCTTTTGCAGTGTTTGATAGCTAGGTTGCTTGCTTATATGTGTTAGTTGGATTAAAATGATTCATGTCTCAAGAGATAATTCTTTTATAGAATTATGCGAGCGTTTGTGTTGTTCAAGAAATTTCTCGATCTCTTAATATGCCTTTTGTTTATCTTATGAAGCTGCAAGGTTAGGAAGAGTGACTTTATCAGCTAGCAGCAATCAAGAAATCATCAAGGTGGGTATCTGAACTTAACGATTAATCATATGTGAAAATGTAGACATCTTTTTCTAAAGTTCGTGATTTTTGCTCATTTGTTACAGATTTCACCTATCAAAGGAAGCACTCAAGATCAAGAAGTGCTAGCTAAAACTGATGAACTAGCAACAGGTACCATCGTACAATAATTTCAAAGTGTGATATCAGATAACACAAGCAATCGTATTTACTTTTTAACACATTTGTTGTGTGTACTAATTTTATGTCTCTAACGCCAAGGACTTTATACAAGTACCTTTAAACACATTTGTTTCATTTTAACATTGCTTCTGTTTCGTTCAGAAGCCGTTGGACTGGATTACTCTGGGCCGCCTAAAAGCGACCCTCCAATAAACAACAAAAAGCACACTAAGGTTTTCTTTTAATCTCCTTTTCGATTCAATATTCAAAAACAAAAGTGGATATAAGTGAATAAGATGAACTATATCTTTCTTTTAATTATATAGGTTGCCAGCGAGCCCTCTCTGAATGACGTAGAATCCGTTGTTTTGGACTATTCTCCACCCAAGACTAGTGACCCTCCGATAATTAACCCAAAGTATCTCAACGATGCAGAGGCCGTTGTTTTGGACTATTCTCCACCCAAGACTAGTGACCCTCTGATAAACAACCCAAAGTATCTCAACGATGTAGAGGCCGTTGTTTTGGACTATTCTCCACGCAAGAGTGACCCTCCGATAAATAACCCAAAGTATCTCAATGATGTAGAGGCTGTTGTTTTGGACTATTCGCCACCCAAGACTAGTGACCCTCAGATAAACAAGTAAACAACAGAATGTATCTGAACGACGTGGAAGCCACTGGATTGGATTATAGTCCACGCAAGAGTGACCCTCCGATTAACAACAAAAAGCACATATGAAATTAAGGAACAAGAATATGCGACCTTGAGGATCTTTATAGGTCTTTGTAAGGGTACATTAATGAAATACAATATGCAAGTTAGAGTTTCTTTAAATTTCTATTCTATTCTTGTTGCATATTAATAAGTAACCATCTTGCGAACAACATAGACACATAAATTAACCCCATCTAANAGTACTTTTTATTCGAACTTAAAACATAAACCTGGTTAACGTACTCGCATAGAGCGACAATGTATATGACAAATAATCATACTTGCGAAATCGTAATTTTAGTTTGACCCTAGCTTGATGCAAAACTTGTGGCTTTGATTTAGTCACTCCAAGATATGACTAACAAAAAGTATTTAAAATATTAGTTTAGTTGTAGACAAAGGCGGTACCATAATGGGGGCAGTGTGGGCAGCTGCCCCCACAAAGTTCACTCGAGTAATGTCGATTGATCACGAAAATTCATTTTGCCCCCGTAAATGGGTAAATAGTAAAACTGTGAAAATTTATCCAATAGTTGAATTATAGTCAAGTGGTTAAGGACATTTGCACTTTCGTGGAGGTATAATGCTCGATTCTTTTGCTACTTTGCGAATTTTGTTATCTAACTTTTGATTTTTGCTTCAACCTTGTGTTAGTATCTATAAGAAAAAGTAAGTATTTGCTAAATATTGTGCATATCATCATGAATTCTTAGTTTTGGTTCTCGCATGCAAACAAATACTAAAAAAATTTTACTTTCAATAAAAGTAAAATCGATTGCGTTATAGCAACAAAGGTCGCGTTACTGACATGACCCGTCTGGTACCCACTTTTAACTTTTGCCCCCTCTTGAAAGTTTTTCTGGTACCGCCCCTGGTTGTAGATGATGTTACTATTAATAATAAAGTGTATTATAGTCTACTAATGTTACTTGTCATTTAAGTTTAAGAATATTATTAAAAAAAAAAAAAAAAAAAAAAAAAAAAAAAAAAAAAAAAAAAAAAAAAAAAAAAAA
>LBNU01019669.1:17368-19868 GCA_014162995.1 Artemisia annua
TTATTCTATATATATGAGTTGCCATGCATGTAGCATTTGACAGTAATTTTTATGTTTATATATATGGTATTGATTTCCATGCATGACAAAGTCAAGATTCAACATTTTGTTAACTTTTGATACGTATTTTTAGAAGATCTCATAACTCACGACAATCACTCCTAAGAGTTCACTTTTAGTTGCCTTCTTTATAATTTCAATATTTCAAGATTCAAGATTGACCAATTTCAAGAGTTCACTTTTCAAGTTTGACCAAATTTGCTTTATAGGTAGTTAAGATAAGTAGCAGAGATATGACTATGTTCACAAATAAAAATGATCGTAAATAAGACCACTGTTAAAGTGCTAAACCGCTAGCTTTAACTTTGAACAAATGATTTTCTTAAGTAGCCACCGCAACTAAATGCTTCGTATGTTTGGCAATGCGTTTTTAAGATGTTTAGGAGCGGTTGACGTTTATCGTTAAACATTGATAACTCATTTAGCGTTTTGCTTTTCATGAAAACGTTACCTGAAAAAGCATTTAGCATTAGCGTTACCATTTCGTTTTTACGTAATTTTGTATTTTATATATACTTTATCAAACACTTTTTAAACAAACAACTATTGTGTTTCACTATTGCTAACTGCTTATATTAATTTTCCCGACCATATAGTTTGGGTGCCAATTTTAGATTGGACCTTACCTGACTAAAAACTAGTTTATGAAACATCGCAAAGCAAAACTTGTTTCTATGAACTCAAGAAACCGAGAAAACCAATACAAATATGGCGGTTTGGATCGTGTACATTCTTTAATCTTATGAATCTATCATGTCGGCAAATGGAACCAACTCCAATGTTAGTAAAACCTAGGGGTGGAAACNGGCAAATGGAACCAACTGCAATGTTAGTAAAACCCTTTTCTAAGTCATGATGTTTAATTAAGGGGATAGCTTGGCTACATTTATTGTAGCCAATTGGCTACAATTCTTCAATAAAATACATTAGCAAATGAATCAGAGACTCACAAAAAGAAGTCAGTGATCCACAGAAGGACTCAGGAACTCACAATTTGTAACACAATTGTAGATAATTTGCTACAATTGCATTGTAGCCAATATATTACCTTTAATTAAATGTATGTTTTGAATTTGAAATCAGAATAAACATTAGTTATAAGTTCATGCCTAATAATCATATTCGTACTACTTTTTAACTAGCTATAATACCCGTGCATGCACGGTGTTTTTAAAAGATTTTTTACTTATAAATTACTATCGATTAAGAAACGAACAACTTAACCTAACTGAAAATAAGAAATTCTATGTATTTTTATAATATATTTTATTTTTTGTTTAAAAAAAAACTCACAAAGCCATGTGTATATTCATTTTTTTTTCTCCATTAATTTTTTCGAAAGTTTGACCAAACTAATTCAATTTTGACTTTTATTATAATCACATTGCTCGATTTTGCCTACGTGCCAAAATCAACCTCTCCTACTTATTCAATTTTAAAGTAAATTTTGTATAATTTTTTTGAAGTTCATTCATGCGTTTTTTAATAATTTGTTTGATTCTTTTACAGAATATCAACAATTTCATTCTTTAGTTTTGTTTGTTTCATGCCATTTTGTATGTAAATAGTTGCATTGATAAAGAATTGGGAATATATTAGCTACAATTTATTGTAGCTAATTGGCTACAATATTATGCTATAAATGTGGGTCGTGATTCTTTTTTGTGGGTCCCTGATTCTTTTCTGTGGGTCATTGATTAATTGCATGTGTATTTTTTATGAAGAATTATAACACTAAGGTAAGTCATAGCCCTTTTTTTACTCTTTTAATACTTGTTTTAAACTCTTTTGGGGAGATACATGCTAAAACTACTTGCTTTTACAAATACTAAAGACAATTTTACCCATATGCTATGCTATACTGTTATACTCTTAAACATGATGTGTTGTTTTATTACGATATGTGCGTTAATGTGTGAAAACTATTCTATACGTTTTTAACTCCTGAATGGAGCCGACGGAGAGGTATTGATAGTACTATCGGGTTGACACCCCACCCTTTCCCCAGATTCATGGCTTTAGGTGAATATAATCCAGCTATGAAGCATTGTTGCTTATTCTTGTCATGAGGTTCTTTATGCTATTATACTTTACATTAAGCGTGCATATATCATATACACATATGTTGTAATCATGCTATACTTTAGCAGTGGGTTGTAAACACACAGGTTGCAAGTCTTGTATGGGCGGGATTTGCAACTGAGTGGATTTAGGCTATGTTTGGCGAAAGCTTTTTGGAGCTTTTTGGAGCGATGAGCGGTGAGCGATGAGCTTTTTGATTTTTAGTGTTCGTTTGGCATGAGAACTGTGAGCTTTGCTATTTTTTAGGAAAGCTCATTTTTTCAATGCTTCTTTATAAAGCTGTGAGCGGTGAGCGGTGAGCAATGAGCTGTGGCTACTGCTCACAGCTACTACTCACAGCTCACAACTACTGCTCACT
>LBNU01019669.1:22368-49241 GCA_014162995.1 Artemisia annua
GTTCGTATAATTATATCGTGTGCGTGAATGTGTGGCTTGGACTTTCTATTCAACCCACACTTTTTGGCACTCAAGATAACATATGCTACTTATCTCAAGTTGTTGGACACTTGTCCGCAGTTTGTATATAACCCAACAATATTTCTACCCATTAACCAATGTGGGACAACATGTTAGTATGGTTCACTTTGAAAAGGAAAAAAAATACTCCGTATTAATTTAAGGTATCACATTAATAATAGATCCTACATTTTAAGCAACCTAATTTGTACCAATCTATATTTAAGCATCCTAATTTATACCAATCTATGTTTTTCTATATAGAAAACAACTTTGCGCATTATTAGATCGCATGTGCAGTTTAATTCAGTTCTTGAAAAGTAAGTTATAGTAATATCTACATCTCAACAACATATTTATACCACTGATCAATTTAGTTATCTAAGGTAATCCAAACTGGCTTTTACATACGCACGCAAAAGTAATTTAAATCTATTAGCATTAAATATACACGCATTAGACATGTAAAAAACGTGATAAGTTCGTCAATAGTGATACGTAACTTTGCACACTTAAAAGTTAAAAACATGAAGATTGTTTTAATAAACGGGAGATATAAAACGGGAGATTGTTCATCATGCTTTTGTTTGGTGTATTGCTAGAGCTAGGAGAAAGATAGATGTGGTTGGTTGGCTTAAATGCCCTTTGACTGATCTTTTGTAATATTTTGTTGTTTGAGTCTTAGCTTCTTGCTAGGCTCGTTTTGTTTATAAAATTGCCGTTCTAAAAAAATCTTTTTATGAAAATACGGATGATTTTTGTAAATATTGAGATATTTTTCGAATCGTTCTAAAACTAGACAAGAATACGGATATCTTATTGTCGATCCCCCCCCCCCCCTGCTGCTACCTCATGTCACGAGCATTCACTAATCATTGTTAACATAATAAAAAGAGAGGAATATTAGAGGCACAAAAGCTTTACAAAATGTTTTCCACACAATAATGTGTCATGTAAAAAAATACATTATACACCTCAACAATTACATAAATCATTTGATAATTTATGTGATAAAAAAAACTCGCCACACAACTAATTTGTATCAAATAAATCATTTGATAAACTTATTTGCAACAACAACGTGCCATAGATATAATATTACTAATTTTAAACAAAAACTAAAACTTAAGAATTCGTATAATTATACCTTGAATGTCTCACGTATTGGTTGGAGTCTTCTATCTAACCCGTACGATGACACTCAAGATAACATATGTTACTTATCTCAAATTGTTAAGGGCTTATTCACAATTGTATATAAATCATCACTATTTCTACCTGCTTACCGATGTGGGACTACATGTTAGCGTTGGTTTATTTAAAAGGAGAAAAGTTCAATACGAAACAACATTTATCTAAAGAACAAATAATAAGATCTCATCCATCCATTTATTTTAAATCTAAAGGTCTAGATTAATCCTCATTTTAATATAATTAATTATTAAAGGGTACTTTTGTAATATCATTCCAAACTAAACATGACCTCCTCATTTACGCACCTTCCGATCAAAAAAACGCAAATTAGTCACCAGATCTGATAATCAATCTTCATTCAGCTCCTCCTCCAATACGACGTCGTCCGATTCGCCGGAATCCAGTCATCATCAACGTCACAAGGCCGCCAATACTTCCGGCGTCACTACTCCGACAACGTCCTTCCTTCCACCTCCTCCGACGACTACTCCGACCTCCAATTCGACCTAATCCAAGCCTTCCGATTCATCGACAACGACGGCGACAGAAATCTGAAGAAGATGACAAATTTGCAGAAAAAAGTATAGTGCCTTCAGCCCATAAATCTAAGTGCCCTCCATGTTTGTAACTAAAAAGTGCAACTGACTTATAGTTGCTATTCGTTCGTATTCGGTAGATTAAGCAACATATGGCTTGTTCTTTTCTCTACTTTTTTGGGTGGGAAGATATGGTGAAGACGAGTAAGTATTTTTAATCGGGAAGTGAGAAAGTGGGGCTTCAAAATTTATTATTCAAAGGACTTATCAACTACTCTATAAAAATTAATAATATAATACATATTAACTACTGTTTTAAATAATCTAGTTTTATGAATTCGTTTTTTCGGTACCGATGAGGCAAAGAAATAAATTTTGTATATGAATTTGATTTTTTGGTACCGATGAGGCAAAGAAATTAGCCAATTGTAAAGATGTTATGTTTTAAATAATCTAGTTTTAAACTTTTTATGTTTTGAATAAGTATATACAAGTAATTTATAAAAGTCTAATCACTTTAATACAAGTTTAGCCGCTCTTGGCTTGTTTTATTTCNTGTAACTAAAAAGTGCAACTGACTTATAGTTGCTATTCGTTCGTATTCGGTAGATTAAGCAACATATGGCTTGTTCTTTTCTCTACTTTTTTGGGTGGGAAGATATGGTGAAGACGAGTAAGTATTTTTAATCGGGAAGTGAGAAAGTGGGGCTTCAAAATTTATTATTCAAAGGACTTATCAACTACTCTATAAAAATTAATAATATAATACATATTAACTACTGTTTTAAATAATCTAGTTTTATGAATTCGTTTTTTCGGTACCGATGAGGCAAAGAAATAAATTTTGTATATGAATTTGATTTTTTGGTACCGATGAGGCAAAGAAATTAGCCAATTGTAAAGATGTTATGTTTTAAATAATCTAGTTTTAAACTTTTTATGTTTTGAATAAGTATATACAAGTAATTTATAAAAGTCTAATCACTTTAATACAAGTTTAGCCGCTCTTGGCTTGTTTTATTTCTACCTACCTTTTTTTATTTCTACAATGAATCCCATGGGATGCACCAAAGAATCCCATGGGATTCATACTAAATCACAATGAATCCCATGGGATGCACCAAAGAATCTCATGGGATTGATACAGAATCCCATGGGATTCACAATGAATAACATGGGATGCACCAAAGAATCCCATGGGATTCATACTGAATCCTTTGTGATTTATCGTCTTTTTACAAATCCCGTGGGATTTCTTTACGAATCCCGTGGGATTTTTCTAGACGGAATTTTTGAAAAAAAAATCGTCTTTTTACGAATCCCATGGGATTTTTCTGGACGGAAATTTTGAAAAAAAAAATCGTCTTTTTACGAATCCCATGGGATTTTTACGAATCCCGTGGGATTTTTCTGGACGGAAATTTTGAAAAAAAAAAATCGTCTTTTTACGAATCCCATGGGATTTTTACGAATCCCGTGGGATTTTTACGAATCCCGTGAGATTTTTACGAATCCCATGGGATTTTTTATGAATCCCGTGGGATTTTTCTGGACGGAATTTTGAAAAAAAAAAGTTCGTCGAAAGTATATAACAATGCATATCTATAGAAAGATAATTTTTTTCTCATCGCGATGGTGTATTTTTTGTAGCTTGAAGATTTACTGTTTGTAAGATGTGTTGTTTTTTAAAAAAAGGTGGAAAGTGGGTTTTTATATTAAATGAGCTAAAATGCCAATTTTGCCCTCCCTTTGTTATTTTTTGATTTGATCTTAGCCATTAGATGAAAGGTGGATGAATGGTTGAGATTGGCTTATTTGTTTTTTAAGTGATACTTGTTTTGCATATATCTCACCTCTATTTAAAAGATAAAAATATATACTCAAAATACATTTTTAGTATCACAATTTATACCCATCTATGTTTTCTTTATCAATAACTACTTTGAGCATTATTAGATCGCACGTGAAATTTAATTGAGTTCCTGTAAACTAAGTTTATAGCACCATTTGGTATTTACATCTCAACAACCTATTCAAAGTAATGATTATTTTTATAAACTAACTTAATATAAAGTAGCTTTCAATATATACACGAAAAAATTATTTACGGAGTAAAGTTATAAGCATTACATGTAGACGTATAAACATGTGAAATCAGTGATAAATTAGTTTACAATGATACGTCACGTCGTCAAATGTAAATTCTAGTGAATAGTTACGTCTAGACTAATGTTGTTGCGTAACAATATAAACTACTTCAATAATTTGAAAAGAATTTACAATAACATTTCCAGTTAATTTACATTGAAAACATAAATATAGTCAAGCTTTAAGTGTGTCCAAAAACCAAATAACACGTCAAATGAATAATAAACTATTTTTTAATTATAGTACAAAAATGTGCCAATACATATGAGTTCAATTTTGGTCAATTTTTTTTATTATATCGCTCAAGTGTTTTTGGCTTTTTGCATTTCTTCATTTCAGAACATAAAGTCATAAATTATTATTTTGGTTTCATATGTTTTTAGTTACTCTTTTTAGGCACAATTATCTATAGATTACTCGTAAGATTAAGATGGTTAATGAGGAACAAGTGGCCAAGATAAATAAAGTGGAGAAGGAGGTTTGGATAACTCTTGATTCAATTCTCTAGTTTCTCCACAAATAGGATAAAAATAAAATTTCTCCACAAATAGGATAAAAATAAAATTTCTCCACAAATAGGATAAAAATAAAATTGCAAAGAAGGGGTATGTCGAGAATTCTCACTCTTCCGTTTTTTTAATAAGTAGCAGTTTACACAATGTAAGATTTTTTTGACTTTTCTAAAATGATTATCAGACATAGTTTTAGTTAAAATGACTTTTAATTACTCAATTATGAAGATGGGTCACATTAATTAATCACTTCAGCTAATTTGTATCACATAAATCATTTGATAAACTTATTTGAAACAACAACTCGCCATAGATGACATTATTACTATTTCAAACAAAAACTAAAACTTAAAAATTCGTATAATTATATGATCATGAGTGACATGTTGGCTTGGAGTCTTCTATCCAACCCATACATTGACACTCAAGATAACATATGTTACTTATCTTAAATTGTTAGGTGCTTATTCACAGCTGTATATAACTCATGAATATTTCTACCTGCTAACCAATGTGGGTTTACTCTTAGAGACCCGGGTACAGTGGCTGGTGGCTCAAGCCATTGTGCTCGGCACGAACCTATGGCGCGACAACCCACACCGGGGCTGGGCTGGTAAGGCCTGGCGCCGTGGCCACCAGCCCACGCCAAAGGTTTTTTTTTTTTTTTTTTTTTTTTTTTTGTTGGTTTTTGTTTTGGTAGGTTTGCTTCTCTTTTGTTTGTGTTTGTGTGTTGTAATGTGTTTTTTCTCTTTTTTTTTTTGCAGGTTTTAGTGGAAGAAGGGAAGCAGAGGATGATGAAGAAGATAGGGTATGAACTCATGAAAGCGTGTGGCAGCAAAGTAAATATTACTGAAAAAAAAAAAAAAAAAAAAANAAAAAAAAAAAAAAAAAAAAAAAAAAAAAAAAAAAAAAAAGTACAACGGCACCACAAAAACTGGTGTTATGCTAGGGAGGGGGGTTTTGGTGCCATAGCTAAAAGTGGTGCCATGAGAAAAAAGTGCTGAGGTGGCACCACTTTTTCCCATGGCACCACCCACGGCACCAAACGATACCTAGCGCTCTTAGTGTTTTGGTCATGGAACATATTTAGTATACGTAAGACCATGGTGTCTTGTTTTTGTCCTTGTTGTAAAAGGCCCCGTTCTTTGTAGGGTGTCCTTATTTTTGGGTTTCACTTCTCTTAACATCTTGTTTGAGTAAGTGAGATGCCATTTAGTTGGTAATAATATTTTGTTTTAATGGTTATTCTATTGTTGCCTTTCGAAAAAAACATATACTATGTTTAAAAGAGAAAAACATATACTCAAGGTACCCAATGTTTATAATTGATCCTACATTTTTAGTATCATAATTTATACCCATCTATGTTTTCTTTATCAATGACTACTTTTTGCATTATAGATTGCATGTGAAATTTGATTGAGTTCCTGGAAACTAAGTTTATAGCACTATTTACATCTCAACAACTTATTTAAAGTAATGATCAGTTTTAATAACGACTCTGTAACTTAATACAACGTAGCCTTCTATAACAAAAAAATAATTTACAGAGTAAATTTATAAGCATTGCATGTGGACGTATAAACATGTAAAAGCCATGATAAATTAGTTTACAATGATACGTCATGTCGTCACATATAAATTCTAGTGAATAGTTACATCTAGACTAATGTTGTTGCGTAATAATGTAAAGTACTTCAATTCTGAAAAGAATTTACAATAACATTTCCGGTTAATTTACAATGATAACATAAATATAGTCTTAACCTTTCTAGAAGAGGTTTGGATCTTCAATCCATTCTTTGTCCGATGTGCAATAAGGAAGTTGAATCTACATATCACATATTCTTTGCTTGTTCTATGGTGCGTGATCTCTATCGTAAGGTTGTTTTATGATGGGATGTTTGTTACTCGGAGTTTTCATCATATAGGAATGGTTAGATTGGTTGTTAAATCTTAACATGCATTCTAATCATAGAGCTATCTTGGCAGGTGTTGTATACATAATGTGGTGGTGTGTGGAGTTTTGGAATAAAAGTCTCTTCGGTTCAATTCATCCCTCAAAAGCGATATTTTTTATGAAGTTGTTAGTCGTTCATTTTATTTGTGTAGATATAGATGCAAGACTAGTTTTAGTTAGGTAGACAGGTTTAAAAACCTTTCTTTTGTTTCTTTGTAATGTTTCATTTAGTTTTTTGCTAGTTGTCTTATTAAATCCGCCGTTAAAAAAAACAGAAATATAATCAAGCTTTAAGCGTGTCCAAAAACCAAATAACACGTCAAATGAATAATAAACTATGTTTTAATTATAATACAAAATCAGATGAGTTCAATTTTGGTCAACTTTTTTATTATATGGCTTGCAAGGTTTTTTGCATTTCATCATTCTACAACATAAAGTCGTAAACTATCATTTTGGTTTCATATATTTCTGGATACTTTTTTAGGCACAATTATCTATAGATTGCTCCTAAGATTAAAACAATTTTAATCCATCGACTTAACATAATCCGTATTAGACAAAAATACACGATGATAGATATTTTATCAATCATATATACATTTTATTTTGACTGCTTACGGTTTTATTATTCTTTTTTTTTTTTTTTTTTTTTTTTGAACGGCCGGGTATTATTAAGCTAGCAAGATGTTAGAGAAAGCGTATTTACAAAGAAAGTGTAAAGAAAAGATGGGTTTTCTTAAGCAAGTCCAGCGCGCCAAAGAGCTGTGAAGCAGCCCTTCTCACACACGAGACTGCCACTTTCGACGACCAAGTTGAAGCACAAAGAAACGTGATCGTCTATTCAAGACGCTGGACCGCTCTTAAGGAGATCGGATATGGCGCTCAAAAATGGAACGGTTTCTAAATCTCCAAATGGACCACCATGCAACGTAGAAAACTCCCTCCAGTAACAATTTAAGCTTGGAGGAGAACCTGATCGAAAGGAGCCAAGATTGCCATTCCTGGAACGAAGACCAACCATTAGAGCTTAAGTCCCACCATCGACAAATGCGACGTAAAACAACCTGAGCCAAATCACAACGAAAAGAATATGATTAATATCTTCCTCGCAAGATGAGCAAATCGGACAAGTAGATGACTCCATATTAACTCCTCTACGCACCAAATTGACCCTAGTTGGTAAGCAATCCTGACGGGCTCGCCAGGTGAAAATATTAACCTTGATAGGAATAGATTTAACCCATCTAGTTGGAACGTCTTGAGCAGGCAGAAATAAGTCATCAATGAAATTACGAACCTCCTTAACCCGAAAATCTCCATCACTTGTCAAATCACAAAACCATATGTCGCAAGTATTCGATAAACATACTGGTTCCAGCATGGGGTTCAAAGTCTCCATCTGCTGTTGTTCGAGACCACCCCGAACACTTCTACGGAAAGAACTATCCACAGGAAAACTTAATTTAATAGCCACCGATGCTTCTTTATCCACCTCCAAGGCAAACAAACGAGGAAATAAATCACGAAGAGGCATATCTCCAATCCAACAATCGGACCAGAACCGCGTTTCAGTTCCATTCCCAATATGTTTGTTACAGTGAGACCAAAAATCAAAACCTTTCTCTTTTAACTTGTTTAGTTCACGAATTATGGAGCACCAGTTAGAAGAAAAATGGGTCGGGTGGGATCCAACCGAGGAGCCATATAAAGCGTGAATTACCTGACACCAAAGAGAACCGTCTTGAGACACGAACCGCCAAACCCATTTGAGAAGTAGAGCACGGTTAAGCGCAAAAAAACTCGAGACTCCTAATCCACCATTTTTCTTGGACGCTAAACCTTGTCCCAAGCAACCCATGTAATTTTTTTTTTCCGATTGATCTGCTCCATTGAAAAACCGGCTACGAATAGCCTCCATAACCTTTAAAACTCCACGAGGGACTTTCAAAATTGACATAGAGTAAATCGGCGAGGCCCCAAGAATAGACTTCAAAAGAGTAAGACGGCCACCTATCGAGAGAGTTTTCACCTTCCACTTAGAAAGACGAGATCTAAGTTTAAGGATAGTGTCGTCCCAAGCCTTGAGCCGAGAAGAACATTCTCCCACCATTACTCCTAAATAGCGAAATTGATTATTCAAAGTGGAGCATCCAATGGAAAATGCTGCCTGTTCAACCATATAACGTGGTACTCCCACACCCAACAATTGACATTTGCGAATGTTGATTTGTAATCCAGAAGCTAGGAAAAAACACTTCAAAACGTTTGTGATACCTTTTAAGTTTCGATCAGACCACTCTCCTATAAACATAGCGTCATCTGCGTAGAAAAGGTGAGAAATGGAGATCGATCCTGGCAATTGAATACCTTTAAATAAACCCACATCAACCACCCGGCTTAAGGATAAATGAAGTGATTCCATGACTAAGATAAAAAGATACGGAGCTAAGGGGTCACCTTGCTTTAGCCCACGATAACAAGAAAATTCTTTGGAAGGACTACCGTTAACCAAGATAGATGCTTTGGCGGAGCAGAGAGTACCCCGAATCCAGTTACACCAAATGTGACCAAACCCAAATGCCTCTAGAACATCTAATAAATAATCCCATCGAACCGAATCATACGCCTTAGCAAAATCGACTTTGAAGAACATAGCTTTGGTTTTCTTCCTTTTACACCGATGCAAAATTTCATCAAGAATAAAAGGACCATCTAAGATTTGTCTCCTATTAATGAAAGCAGATTGAGTATCGAAAACAAGGTCCCCGATGACCGAAACCCATCTGTTAGCAAGAACCTTAGTAACAACTTTATAGATACATCCAACCAGACTTATAGGACGGAAATCATTAACGAATTTAGCATCAATAACCTTCGGTATGAGAGCAACAAAAGATGAGTTACATCCTTTGGAAAAAGAACCATTCACAAAGAAGTACTCAACCGCATCACAAAAATCGGACCCGACTAAGTCCCAATATTTCTTAAAAAATTCGAAGGTGTAACCATCGGGGCCAGGAGATTTATTGTCACCACAATTCCAAACAGCCCTCCGAATTTCGTCACGCGATACACCTCTTTCTAGATCATCCGCTTGACTTTTTAACAACTTCTTTGGAAACTGAAAGTTGAGTTTAAATCTGTGAGCATCAGGTTCTTTAAAACGGCCTTCAAAATGATCGAAAAAAGCGTTTTTAATCATTTCAGGATCAGATAGCCAAATACCATCTACAAATACTCCGCGGATCGCTAATTGAGATCTCCTCTTATTTATAATACCGTGAAAAAACTTAGAATTCTCGTCCCCCTCTACCGCCCATTTGACTTTTGATTTTTGTATCCTATCTTTCGCTTCCATCTCAGTAGCTTTGAGAAGATTGTGTTTCAATTCCAGCCGTCGAAGAACAGTAGTATCGTCGATCACCCCGCTGTCCATAACCTTATCAATCCTCCCCAATTCAGTAACAATATCAATTTTCGAACTCGACAATTCCAACCTTTTAGTTTTAACCCAACGACGAATGATGATCTTAAGATCTTGTAATTTTTTCTTGAAGCGGATCATACCATTAGTATCCGAATGCGAGAAAGAATGCCATGACAGTTTGATCATGTCATCAAACCCAGCAAAATCAAACCAGGAGTGATAAAATCGAAATGGAGTTGGGCCAAAATCCAATTGAACTTCCCGAAGCATAATTGGGCGATGATCCGATAAATGGCGATCAAGGCATAAAGCTGTAATAGAAGGAAAAAGCGAGAAAATACCATCGGAAATTAGAAATCGGTCTAGTTTACTCATTTTAGATGCTGAAGGGTGGGACCATGTGAAAGCATAACCTTCCAAAGTAACATCAACAAGACCCGAATTAGAAATGAACCGATCAAAATATCTAGCGCTATAGGGATTAAAACAGGATCCACGCCGTTCATCACTAGACCTAACTTCGTTAAAATCACCCATAATGATTGACTCTCCATTCTAGCGCCCTATAATAGTCGAAATATAATCCCATAATTTCCTCTTACACGAAGCTTGTTGCGGAGCCGGAGCATAAATAGCAACAAATAGAATCTTAGAATTACTAGGTAACCATGTTCCATAAATAGCAATGAAATTATCTGATATCGTAACATTGTCCTTCTTGAAAATTGACGCTTCCCATATGCATAAAATACCTCCCGAACTTCCTAAGGAATCACTACAAACGAAATCATAGTTGGAATTTCCCCACAAGAATTTCACGTCCATATGAGAAACTTTAGATAACTTAGTCTCTTGAATCACTAAAAAATTAAGTTTATACGAATTGGTTAACGCCTTTACCCACTCCTTTTTCGTCTTGTGACCAAGACCTTGGATGTTAATAGATAAAACATTCATCTAATAACGTTTTCCTCTCCTTGTTGCCCGATGATGCATTCCAAATCCTTCACGCTGCCTTCCATAGTATATCCCATTGCTCGACCAACTCGAATAATGTCTTCCATAATTTCCAAAACCGAACCTCCATTCTGAACTACATTCAGACCCCCAGAATCACTATGAGTCTCCACTGGAACGTCTTGAGAGGTATTCATAATCTTAGTACTTAAACCCGCCGAAGTTTCATGGATCACATTAATATTCTTATCATCAATACCAGTTGCAGCCTCTTTAAGCTTTTCTGAAACCTCTGGAGTAAAACTAGGAGGATGGGACAAGGAGGGACTCGGTTCACGATTGACTTCACATTCTTTTTTTTCGAATAATTCATAAAGCCCAAATGGATCCTCCGAATGAGTATTTTCTTTATCTCCATTAACATGTTTATGTGTAGAAGAGTTAGAGCCAAAGACTGTTTCAGGAACACCGTCATCGTCACTATCATAGTCGCCTTTATATTCCTCTTCATTAGGATGATGCCTAAACTCGTTATTTTTAGAAGCATGTACAGACTCATCGTCCGACGAATATTCCTTCTCCTTATGGTCTAAGAACGTAGGAGTCCATGTAAACAATTCTTTTGCTCGTATCATGAACACCCTTCTTTTAACAATAATCTTAAAAGTCTCCAATATAGAAGTAGGATGCCTAGTCTTAACACATAAATGTTTGCGGCCAAACGAAGTGTCCGCATTATCTTCCAAGTCCAACGTCTCTCCCCATTTCTTACCAATTCTCTCAAAGGTCTCACGGGACCAAGCACGAAGTGGAATTCCCTCTATATCCACCCAAACAATGCGATCCTCACTAACAAAATCACTGCTCGCATCTTGAATAACATGGAACCAAGAATTTACTCCAGTATGATTCATCATGTTCTCTTTAGTGTCCAGTTTGTTAAATTCAATTAATACCCAAGTATCCCCAAGATATGTCAATCTGACATCTGAAAAGCCTTCTTCCTTAAGTATAGAGTATAGATTAGGAATGGAAGTAAAATCTTTCACCTTACCCATAGCGTGTTTTGACAAGTCGCGTTCAACCAAGCAAGTATCATCTAACACCAGAGCAGGTGCAGGAGAAATCAAAGATCCGTGCATACCTGAAGACACCCCATTAACAATGTTTGCATAGGATCCAGCCCGATCATTGGAATGAAGAGGAACAGTCGAATTGAGGGTTCTATTAGGAGACCCAGCTTTTGAATTAGGAATCGAACTAGGCTTGTGGGGCCTTTCAAAACGGACCTGATTCGCGTAAAGGTGATAACGACCAATCCAAATAGTGCAGAGGTTTTCCACAAGACGTTCGAGGTTAAAAACCTTGATGAACCGAACGAATGCAAATCGCTTGCCAGCCTTGGACTTTTTTTGAGGAATAAAAACATCAACTACCGTACCATAAACACTACAAGTCTTCCAAAGATCACGTGACGTAACTGAATCAGGGAAGTTGGTCACATATATCGAATGTGATATCTTCTGTGTGCAATCTTCATTTGAAGCACGAGAATTCCTAAAAGACGAAGTCACCATGGTAAAAAATTGATTTGGATTGAAGGGAGATCTGATGAAATCCTAAAAACACGTCGAATCGGATAAGGAACAATTAAAGGTGAGACTCGGTTTTATTATTCATACTCAGAGATATTAGTTTTGTATAAATTTATCGTCACCGTTACTAATAATTTTTCCTCACAAACTTAATAACCTTAATCCTGGGTCTCATATATATGTCCTAAAACATTCTTATAAACTTTATACTAAAAAATTAAACCAATATACAATTATTAAATCTAAAACTGATTCAGTGATTCATTTAAGGTCAAAAGCAAAATACATGATATATAATATACCCGTTTAAAAAAGCAAAACCAACACACTCACCCAACAAAACTCTTGATCCCTTCAAATGTCATATGGAGAATACATAATATATACCTTTAAAAAAAATGTACATTGTACAAAAATGTATCACACTTGTGGCCAATGAGAATTTTAGATACTCAATTTTTTTTTTCTCAGTTGAAGGTATTAAAGTAGCTTTTTGCACAGTGTAAAATATTTTTTGACTGTTCAAAAGTGATTACCAGTCATAGTTTTAGTTAAAATGACTTTTAACTGTTCAATTATGAAAATACACCACATTAATTAATCACTTCAACTGAAAAAATGATCGACAACATTTATTTAAAAAGAGTAAACTACACCGTTCGTCCTTGTGGTTTGCGTTGACCGACAAGTTTCGTCCTTTGACCAAAAAAAATGCACCATCCGTCCTTAAGTGCGAAACGTTATGTATCGTTGGTCCTTTACTTTAACGGGCAGATCTAACACCCGTTAAGTCTCCCTATGTGATATCCTCATGAGGGTATTTTGGTCTTTTTACCATCTCTTTTTTAACATCATCATCATCTTCTTCCTCCATCTTCATCTATTCACTCAAACAACAAAATACCATCATCATTATCTCACCACCATCACCACAATTATCACCATAAACAATCACCAAACACAAAATCTATTTCCAAATCCTATTTTCATCCACCACACTCAATATCTCCATCCACCCATTCATGAACATAAATAAGTTTAATACAATTTAAATAAAATGAAAATCACCTCATTTATAGTTATTTGAAAAAGAGTATAACACGGGTATACACAAACGTCATCCGTTCCTCACTTTCTTGTTGTATATTTATATTCTTTTTCAAGTAACTATAAATTTATCATTTTTATTTTCTTATTGTTTTTCCAAATATCCATTGCAAATATTCACCCAAAGATATTTAAGTCTTTATCTCAATAAATTAATATCAAACAATAAATCATAATACATAAACCAACAATCTGAAAAGAACAATACACATCAAACCTCATATTATTAACAAAAACGATTTAGGAAATTTAAAAAGAAAATCCCTGTGCGATCTGGTTGTGTGGTGGCTGTGGAGGCGTTGGCATAGATGTAGACCATCGGTGAAGGTGCAGATCTGGTCGAGTGTGACTGTGGAGGCGCGGCGGTCTGGGTTGATGGCGGGCAGCGATATTAGGGGCATAGCAAGTGAAGATAAAAATGATAAATTTAAGTCACCCAGGACAAAACTTTAGCCGTGTGCTGAGGGTGAAGGTTTCTGAAGAACAAAAATGTCTTGATCAATTTTGTTATTGATTATTGTTTTTAATTTTGTAAGATAATCTAATAAAATGTCTTGATCAATTTTGTTATTGATTGTTGTTTTTAATTTTGTAAGATAATTTAATAGAAGAACAAAAATTAAATATAATAAAGATATTGAATGGGTGGATGAAGATACTGAGTGTGGTGGATGAAAATGGGATTTGGAAATAGATTTTGTGTTTGGTGATGGTTTATGGTGATAATTGTGGTGGTGGTGGTGAGATAACGATGATGGTATTTTGTTGTTTGAGTGAATGGATGAAGATGGAGGAAGAAGATGATGATGATGTTATAAAAGAGATGGTAAAAAGACCAAAATACCCTCATGAGGATATCACATAGGGAGACTTAACGGGTGTTAGATCTGCCCGTTAAAGTAAAGGACCAACGATACATAACGTTTCGCACTTAAGGACGGATGATGCATTTTTTTTGGTCAAAGGACGAAACTTGTCGGTCAACGCAAACCACAAGGACGAACGGTGTAGTTTACTCATTTAAAAAAAAATACAAAACATATATTGGATACCTTATATTGAAAAAATATAACCATTGAAGATAATTCATTAATGTGATACATTTTTTAGCAATATTTCTCTCAAATAACTTACTCGGCACAAAAACATTTCTCTCAAATAACTCACTCGGCACAAAAACTTAAGAATTAGTATGAATTATCTTCAATGGTTAATATCGGGTTATAGCGCTTTGTTTTATGTAACCCAATTGTCCCACTGATAGATAACATGCTACTTATCTCAACTTGTTAGACACTAATCCACAATTTGTATATAAGTCAACAATATTTCTACCCATTAACCGATGTGGGACTACCTGCTAGTTTGGTTCACTTTGAAAAAAAATAAAATTAACTTAAGGTATCACTGTTTGTAACCGATAATACATTTTAGCATCGTAATTTATACCAAATTATGTTTTCTATATCAATAACGACTTTGTGTTACATATACACGTATTAGACATGTGAAAAACGTGATAAACTAGTGTGCAGTGATACGTCACTTTGTCACACTTAAATTCTAGAGGAAAGTTACGTTTAAAGTTAAACTAATGTTGTTTCATAAGAATAATCTTCACAATTTGAAAAGAACATTTCCGGTTAAATTACAATAATAATAATCATCCAAAACGAGCAAAATGCTAAAAGCCATGTACCTAACACGTCGAATTTATAAACCTTATTTAATTAGAACGCCAAAATGTGCCAATAACTTGGATAAGTTAAATTTGGTCAAAACTTATTGTTCGACCGCTTGCTAGTTTCTTGCTTTGCTTCATTCTAGAACATAGGTGAGGCCGTGAGGGTTTTATGGTGGGTTCATTTTTAACGCACGGGTTTGGGCTCGTTTATCAGATGAGCTTCAATTTAGGTTCAAGCTTGGGCTCGAGTTCGGGCTCGAGCTTGTTTAGACTCGGCTCGTTCGAGTTATTTATCAATCCAATATCGAAGTTTTCACGAATAGCTATATTCGTTTTCACCCAAGTCTAATACAGCAAGCATTATTTAAAGAGTCTTGATAGATGGACCTAATTAAATGGACCTAAAATGAGACCTACCGCATAAATGACTTGTACAGATATGTAACTATACAAGTCATTTACGCGATATATCCCTTTTTAGACCTGTTTAACATTTTCCTTATTTAAATGTGTCGATCAAAACTTACGGTCAGCAAATCACTTGCCCTTTTAAAATAGTAATAAACACTAGACTAGTTTATTTAAGGAAAGTAGTACACAATTACCAAAAAGCAAAACCACCACACACCCAAACAAAACTCTTGATCCCTTCAAATTTCACACCAAAAATAACTTTCCACTTTTGATCCAACCCAAAATCTCTCTCTTTAAGCGTGTGCTAAAAAAAAGTACTTAGAAACTGAAACCAATAATTAGCATTATGTGTGTAACAGATGATGATAACAACAATCAGCTTAATTCTGATCAGATTAATCTTTCTACTTCTTTTCCGGTAATACCCTTTTTTTTTTTCTTCAAAATTACTTGTTGAGTAGAAAGAAAGGAATGTTAGTATTAACTTGTTTTCAAGTAAAACAAAATAGAGAAAAGAATAAAAAAGTCGAAAAGCAGAGCGTGTTTTCCGGTGCAAGGACGAATAAGAAAAAGCTGATGAAAGGAATCCACGTGGACAGAATAATAGACGTGTGATTAGAATGTAACGGACAGGATTAAACGTATGTTTTAATTGCAACTGCCAGACAACTGTAGAGGAAATATTGGGAGATCATATTTTGCAGATTTGAGTTTTTTTTTCTTTTATTTTTAGAGAGAGGAAGATAAAATGTGTATTAAATTTAGGTAGCAGGCTTGCAGTAGCTATTGGCGGCGTTTGCAGNAAAGGGGGTAAAAAAAAAAAAAAAAAAAAAAAAAAAAAAAAAAAAAGGAACTTACATTGTACAAAACATAGATTGGATACCTTATATTGAAAAAAATATATAGTTAAGTACTTAAAATTAAAATTGACCTAAGGTGATAATTTTTTAGCTATTTTTCTTTCAAATAACCTACTCAGCACAAAAACTTAAGAATTCGTATGAATTATCTTCAATGGTTAATATCGGGTTATAACGCTTTGTTTTATGTAACCCAATTATCCCACTGATAGATAACATGCTACTTATCTCAACTTGTTGGACACTAATCCACAATTTGTATATAAGTCAACAATATTTCTACCCATTAACCGATGTGGGACTAGTTTGGTTCACTTTGAAAAAAAATAAAATTAACTTAAGGTACTCCGTATCATTGTTTGTAACCGATAATACATTTTAGCATCGTAATTTATAACAAATTATGTTTTCTATATCAATAACGACTTTGCGCATTATTAGATCGCATGTGCAATTTAATTCAGTTCTTGAAAACTAAGTTAAATCCATTAGCGTTACATATACACGTATTAGACATGTGGAAAACGTGATAAACTAGTGTGCAGTGATACGTCACTTTGTCACACTTAAATTCTAGAGGAAAGTTACGTTTAAAGTTAAACTAATGTTGTTTCATAAGAATAATCTTCACAATTTGAAAAGAACATTTCCGGTTAAATTACAATAATAATAATCATCCAAAATGAGCAAAATGCTAAAAGCCATGTACCTAACACGTCGAATATATAAACCTTATTTAATTAGAACGCCAAAATGTGCCAATAACTTGGATAAGTTAAATTTGGTCAAAACTTTTGTTCGACCGCTTGCTAGTTTCTTGCTTTGCTTCATTCTAGAACATAGGTGAGGCCGTGAGGGTTTTATGGTGGGTTCATTTTTAACGCACGGGTTTGGGCTCGTTAGATGAGCTTCAATTTAGGTTCGAGTTCGGGCTCGAGCTTGTTTAGACTCGGCTCGTTCGAGTTATTTACCGATCCAATATCGAAGTTTTCACGAATAGCTCGATTCGTTTTCACCCAAGTCTAACTAATACAGCAAGCATTATTTAAAGAGCCTTGATAGATGGAGCTAATTAAATGGACCTAAAATGAGACCTACCGCATAAATGACTTGTACAAATATGTAACTGTACAAGTCATATATGCGATAGGTCTCTTTTTAGGCCCCTTTATCAATTTCCTTATTTAAATGTGTCGATCAAAACTTACGGTCTGGAAATCACTCGCCCTTTTAAAATAATAAACACTAGACTAGTTTATTTAAGGAAAGTAGTACACAATTACCAAAAAGCAAAACCACCACACACCCAAACAAAACTCTTGATCCCTTCAAATTTCACACCAAAAATAACTTTCCACTTTTGATCCAACCCAAAATCTCTCTCTCTTTAAGTGTGTGCTAAAAAAAAGTACTTACAAACTGAAACCAATAATTAAAATGTGTGTAACAGATGATGATAACAATAATCAGCTTAATTCTGATCAGATTAATCTTTCTACTTCTTTTCCGGTAATACTTTTTTTTTTTTTTTGGCTTCTAGAATTAAATTCCTTTGTGGGTTTGGTTTGGTTTTTGATAATATGAAATGGGTTATGTTTGTTTTAGGTTATTAGTGTCTGATTGAGGTTAATTATGTTTGGTAGTATGCATTTTCTTTGACTTTGACCAGTTTTGACTTTTTTGGTTTTTGGTTTATAAATTAAATTCCTTTCTGGGTTTGGTTTGGTTTTGGATGAATTGAAATGGGTTTGTTTTGTTTTGATTTTTAATGAGCTTGTTGTTTGTTTTCTTGTATTGAATTATGTTAAAGGTTGGATTTTTATGTTTTGGGTGAAGTTGATTTGTTGAAATTGGAAATGATTTGAGGATTTTATATGATTTTGTGAAATATTTTGATGGTTTTGATGGATTCATTTATAGCATGAAATTGCATTTATATGGAAAATATATTTTTGATTTTGAAGATTATTTGAAATTTACTAGTATATTATTACACTCAAAATTAGGAATATGTAACTTAGATATGTTTTTCACTCATTTACATTTAGTTCCATATGTTGAGTTGCCGGCATTGCTCTACTAAAACGGAGTAACAAGTAGCAACAATGAATTTTCAGTATTGTTTAATGTGCGTTATTGAAATTTGACTCGTTGTAGTGCCCATAACTTAGTTCATTGACCATAACACGGCGAGTTTAGGCTAAATTAATAAATTGTAAAGAAAACAAATAGAACACACCAAATTTGTTGCCAATAGAATATAAACGGTGTTAATTAAGAAAAGAACTTTCCTAAGTTAAGGTACTTGAAATCTGTTAATTTTTCATATGGAGATTTTTTTAATGTACATAATTTTGGAAACGTGAGTACACATATATATGATCAAGATTCAGTTTATAAATATAAACAATACATGTATATATATTCATAATAACAACCTTATTTAGTCATAAGGTTTAGAGCTACAGAGCAAAGTTTGAGTTGGTGTGTTTAAGACTAAGGTAAAATAGGTTATCTCCTTAAGATTGATTTGTATATATTAACTTAGAATCAATTGTTATGTGTCTGTTCACTGAGGGTGTTTTTGAGCTATTTAAATCCTTTTAAACTATGTTATCGGTTGGGTGTGTGGTGCCATGCTTGCCGCTGATTTAATTGGTATAAATGTTTAATTTTGTGATGGTAAAATACAAGGGAAGTCAACACTGAACTATCTATGCATAGATTTACCAATAAGTTTATAAAAAGTCTTTGTTTTTATCAGATGGATAGCATTGGTGAGAATACAGTTGCTACATGTGAGAAACAAAGTAATTTCGTCCCCGTTCTTCGTTCTGGAGATTGGTCCGATATTGGGCAAAAACCATACATGGAGGATGCTCACATATGCATTCCAAATCTAGCTGAGAAGTTTGGTGATCAAGTTCCTGGCAAAGAAATTGTCTCATTATATGGAGTAAGCGCTTATTTCTTACATATAAATGTAGTTATGTTTTGAAGATAATAAATGAGAAACTCAACAGACTGTTTCCGTAAAATCCATTTGTCTCTCGAACCCCAGAAATTAAGCAAAGAAAAGAGTGTGGTTTTAAAACGACCCGTATTCCCTTTTCATACAGGAATCCATCCCATATGTGTTTATATTGCGTAACTAGTATCTTTTTTCCGTTTATCTTATCTTCCCTCTGATGTGGCATTGACACATCTATCTTTTTACTCCCAATAACCATGTCCTCGCCGCGTTAGCATTATAAAGCAAAAAGTTTCTATTTAATTAAAAATTATGGACTCTTTTTGTGTTATATAGATGAAGACTTTATATCTTGTGCTGATAAAATCATAACTAACAATTGTCTTTTGGGGTGAAAAGGTGTTTGATGGGCATGGAGGAAAAGGAGCATCACATTTTGTTCGAGATCATTTACCTAGAATCATAGTAGAGGATGCCAATTTCCCATTAGAGCTTGAACAAGTTGTCACGCGGTCATTCATGGAGACGGATGCTGCATTTGCCGATTCTTGTTCTATTGAACGGTCTCTTTCTTCTGGCACAACAGCACTTACTGCTATGATCTTTGGAAGGTTAGTCGCTCATATTCATGTCATACAATTTATTATCATAGATCAATTGTACATTATGTACTTCAACTTGTTATAAACAATGTTACAGTTATAGATCAGCAAATATATTTTACATCGAGTTGCTGTCATTGTTTCCTTTTAAAGTTTGCCATTTGAAGTCAAACCTATTACTTTTCATATCAATTATTCGTATTATATTCCCTCTGTTAGTGTTAACACACATCTCAACATTTGACTTTGTCACAAGCTTAACAAGCGATTATTAGTCAAATGTGTGAACAAATTTGAGAAACTTTTCTAACCAAAATAAATACTATCAAATTTTCGTAACAAATAGCAACATAGAAAAAGGTTGGGTATAAATTCTTATTGAATAAAAAAATGATTTAATATATTTTCGGATATTGTTAAGAGATAGAAATAGTTTGTATCTTAAGTTGAGACTGACTTTGTTTGATTATAAACGTGGACAGATCTCTACTTGTGGCAAATGCTGGAGACTGTAGGGCAATTCTTTCTCGACATGGATTAGCTTTTGAGATGTCAAAAGATCACAATACTTGCTGTCACGATGAAAGGAAACGGGTCGAATCTTTAGGTGGGTTTATTAGAGATGGCTACTTGAATGGAGAATTAGGTGTTACACGAGCCATAGGTAACTGGCACATCAAAGGCATGAAAGAAACCGGTGATCAAATTGGCCCTTTAAGTGCTGAACCAGAGCTTAAACTGGTCACTTTAACTCAAGAAGACGAGTTTTTGATCATTGGAAGTGATGGGGTTTGGGATGTTTTTAGTTCTCAAAATGCAGTCGATTTTGTCAAGAGAAAGTTGCAGGATCACAATGATGTGAAACGGTGTTGTAAGGAGATGGTGGAGGAAGCAATCAAGAGAGGTGCTGTTGATAATTTGACGGTGGTGATTGTGTGTTTTCAAGCGGACCCACCAGCACGTATGGTGGTGCAAAGAGGTAAAGTTAGGAGGAGCATTTCTGCAGAAGGGCTGCTTAATCTTCAATTCCATCTTTGATGGGTAAAACTTAAAAACTGCTTATTAAGAAGATGATGATGATGATAAAGATAATGGCGGCAGGTTAGAATGGTGCTTGGTGATCATTCGTTGTTTCTGAATGTTCGTAGGTGGTGTAAACTGTAGATATATTCATGTAGAGCAGGAGAAACAACTTGTAAATGGATGATAATGATTAAATTGGATATAAGTTAAACACTGGACTTATAATGTCTTGATGACTGGTGTCTTGTATGGTTAGACTTTGAGTACGTAAATGCTATGCAATACAACACGCGTAACGGAATACTCTTGTGTGACCATGCCACTACAGCATCGGTTATGGTTTTATACCAATGAATTTTGGGTGGTCTTTGGGGTCACAGCAAGATTGTAGCTTTAAAGGAGACGGGTCGATTTGGTCATTTGTGATAAATCCTTAGAGCGTATTTTTGTAGTTCATGCGATCTTTCAAACTGCTATACTGAATCATTTGATTATTCATGTTAATCCCGATCCGGTCTGTTTAAAACCCGGTCAAACAAAAACCTTGTTGAAGTCCGAATTGGCACAAATGTGCGAATATTTGCTCTTAAAAAACACCCCACTTGTGTCTCAACCCAAATCCATTATAAATCATTACCCGAACCTCAAGCCTGACAGAAGGAAAACCAAACAACAATAAAACCCGTCAAAAATAACAAAACAAGCATTAATATTGGTAGCAGAAAAAATCAGAAAGTAAACGCTACATAATGATTCATAAACAGTACACTTTTAAGCATGTAACGTTTACATCTTTTCGGGTTTGAGTTGCTATTGATAACTTTACAGCAACTCCAATAATCCATAAACAAATCAGGTATAATATCATCTTGGTTGTATAGTCTATACATAAAGAATACACAAGAAATTTGTTCAATCTCTATATGATGTATTGAAACTACTAGATACAAAACTACTTCCCGGATACTGGTTCTAGATTGTTCTTCATCTGTTGTTCAAAAAAATAGATTGTTCTTCATCAACATCAAAAACATCTGCAACTGATCCAAAAATGTGGACGATATTGCAAAAATCAACACTACAGAAATGTGCGACTCCATCTTCATCAGAGTGCAAGTCCACTAAACCAGAGCCATTTTCCCTCATTTACTTTCCCTCTAATCTCAGCTCTAACAACTCGAACCAATAACAAACCAGCAATAGTCAACGATAATATAAGCATAAAGAACACACTATTCCATCCTCGTGTAGATATATATCCGGCTAAAAGTGGACCAAGGGCTGCACCAACCGAACCAGTACCATCTATAATTGCACTAACTGTTGCTAAAGCTCTAGAATTACCTCTAATCGAGGTTTGTGTACCAAGATCAGCTGCAACAGCTGTTGTAATAAGTGCATACGGACCATTCACAAGTAACCCAGAAAGGAACATTAAGAAAATGTTACTGAACA
Organism: Artemisia annua; assembly: GCA_014162995.1. NCBI lineage: Eukaryota > Viridiplantae > Streptophyta > Magnoliopsida > Asterales > Asteraceae > Artemisia > Artemisia annua. Next base: position 44,877 of record LBNU01019669.1, read on the forward strand.
TAGAAATGCTTCCATATAAACGGTAGAAAACAAGAGCGGGAACTGATAATAACAAGAATATGAATGATGTGACTGCACGAGCTTCAATTAGATCAGATGTATACCCTGCTAGAATCCCACCAATGACTCCTCCGATATCAAATATTGTTGAGAGTATTCCAGCAGTTTTATGAGATAATTGCACACCAGCAACAGCTACATACGCAATTAAAAAACCAAAATTCAAGGGTTTAGTCATCTACTTGTCCACTGATACGAAAACTTTTTAACAGCTAGTCTAGGGAGTGTTTGGAATTTGGATCAGTGTTACGTAAATGATTATCTGATAACCTTGACATAATCAGTTTCAAATGTTTGGCTAACTACTTCTGTATCTAACAGTTTGGTACCAGTCGCAAAACTGATATCGAATGTTAGATAAAACTTACTTATATACCCTTCTCTTATCTATTTTTTTCTTTTAAAATGATACTTGTCAAAACCTGAATATAAGCCTATGGGATCAATATATGCATTCAATTATACCCATGATTATTGATATGTATAGAATATTATAAGATCAAGAAATCTTGAAATGGTAATACTAATGTAAAAATTGGCTGCTTTAAATGATACCTGTGTGTCGTATGTAAAAGGGCAACCAATACAAGAAGGTATAAGCGACAAGCTTCGAAAAAAACAAGCAAAACGCAAATGGCGCTACTCCAGGCAACTTCCACGCCTCTAAAAACCCGATAGCAGCTGAAGATTCAGACACTTGTTCAATATCATCATTACCAGCATCACCTTCCGACTCAGTTTTATTCACATTAACCAACGCCACTCCCTCATTACTAACATCGGACACTTCTTCATCCTCATCATCTTGAGGCAACTCAAGACCAATAGTTTCCGGATTCACCACANAGATGGTGGAGGCTGCATTGAAGAGAGGAGCGGTTGATAATTTGACTGTGGTGGTTGTTTGTTTTAAGGCGGATCCGCCACCCCATATGGTGGTGCCAAAAGGTAGAGGAGTTAGGAGGAGTGTTTCTGCAGAAGGATTGCTTAATCTTAGAGTCCATCTTGAAGGCTAAAAGGGCTATTGTCTTGACTTCTTTTTTTTTTTGCGAAATTACTGATGATGATGATCACTTGTTTCTATATGTTGATAGGGTGTAAAACTGTAAATATATTCATGTAGTGCAGGAGAAACATGTAAATGGATGAGAATGATAATATTATTGGACATAAATTATAGACGCTAATAAGGTCTTTTTTGACTTGTCAGATATGAAAAGGAGTTGGAAGTACATAACATCTCCGCACAGTGCAATTATGCATAAGGATGGTTTTGTTGATCACATTTAATGCACAAATATACAAAAATTACATTACTAAAGTCTCAATAGCAATAACTGTGCAAGTATTCGCAGTTCAAAAAAAATCGTCCCCTTATGTCCGGACCGGTACCCACTATAAACCATTACCCAATGCCAAACATTGACAGATCTAACGGAGGAATCACACAACACAAATCCAACGAGAGTTAAAGCGAAAACTGGCAGTGTGAAAAGAAACCCAAGAAGGACATGCTAAATAATGAATCATAAACAAAGTAAAATTTTCTTATCTTTAAAAATGTAACATGTATATCATACGGGACTATAGTTACACTGGAATCCAAAAAGGATTCATTAAAAATCAGGTGTCGTATCATCTTTGGCTCTATACACAAAAAATTTGTTCTCTACATATATTGAAACGGCATGATACAAATATCTACTACCCAAACAGCAGTTTCAGATGTTCTTCATCAACATCAAAAACATCTGAAACAGCTCCAAAAATGCCATCTATTATGCAGAAACCAAATCTGCAACATGAATGCACCAGTCCACCTTCATCAAAGTGCAATTCCACTCAACCAAAGCCATTTTCCCTCATTAACTTTCCCTCTAATCTCAGCTCTAACAACTCGAACCAATAACAAACCAGCAATAGTTAAAGATAATATAAGCATAAAGAACACACTATTCCATCCTCGTGTAGATATATATCCGGCTAAAAGTGGACCAAGGGCTGCACCAACCGAACCAGTACCATCTATAATTGCACTAACTGTTGCTAAAGCTCTAGAATTACCTTTGATCGAGCTTTGTGTACCAAGATCAGCTGCAACAGCTGTTGTAATAAGTGCATACGGACCATTCACAAGTAACCCAGAAAGGAACATTAAGAAAATGTTACTGAACATAGAAATGCTTCCATATAAACGGTAGAAAACAAGAGCGGGAACTGATAATAACAAGAATATGAATGATGTGACTGCACGAGCTTCAATTAGATCAGATGTATACCCTGCTAGAATCCCACCAATGACTCCTCCGATATCAAATATTGTTGAGAGTATTCCAGCAGTTTTATGAGATAATTGCACACCAGCAACAGCTACATACGCAATTAAAAAACCAAAATTTAAGGGTATATTCATCTCCTTGTCCACTAATACGGAAACGTTTTGTAAACGATTATCTAATAACTATGACATAATCAGTTTCAAATGTTTGGCTACCAACTTCTTTATTTGACAGTTAGGTACTAGTCCCAAAACTGATATTTAATGGTAGATAAAACTTACTTATATACCCTTCTTATCTATTTTTTTCTTTTAATAACTATAATTTATCAAACGCCAAACATCAGAACTTTTTATTACAGTTTCAAGCTTCGAAACACATCCGAACTACAAGAAATCTTCAAAATGAAAATCGTCAAAACCTGAATATAAGCCTATGGGATCAATACATGCATTCAAATATTCAATTATACCTATGATTATTGATATGTATAGCATACTATATAAGATCATGAAATCTTAAAATGATAGTACTAATGTCAAAAATGGTTGCTTTAAAAGATACCTGTGTGTCGTATGTAAAAGGGTAACCAATACAAGAAGGTATAAGCGACAAGCTTCGAAAAAAACAAGCAAAACGCAAATGGCGCTACTCCAGGCAACTTCCACGCCTCTAAAAATCCGATAGCAGCTGAAGATTCAGACACTTGTTCAAGATCATCATTGCCACAATCACCTTCCGACTCAGTTTTATTCACATTAACCAACGCCACTCCCTCATTACTAACATCCGACACATCTTCATCCTCATCATCTTGAGGCAACTCAAGACCAATAGTTTCCGGATTCACAACAAGAAACAAAAACACAAAAACCGACACAACAACAATAAGCATCCCCGGCAACACAAAAGCCCAACCCCAACCAAACCCCAAAACCGACGACGCCACAATCGACCCAACAATATTCCCAACAGACGTATGCGAGTTCCACACACCCATAATCAACCCTCTTTTACTCTTCCCAAACCAATTCCCCATAACCGCAACAACACACGGCCAACCAACCGACTCAAACACCCCACAACATATCTGAACAACAACATAGTACGCAAACAAATGTACATCAAACCAATACCCTAAACCAAACATAACCGTAAACACGCCACTCCCAACCATCCCAACACTCAAAAAAACCCTCACATCAATCCTATCGCCTACAAGTCCCGAAAAATACATTCCAACCGCGTACGCGGCTAGAAAAGCCAAATCCAGCTCTCCTAACCTGTGGGGCCCACCTGGGGTGTTAAAAGGCGCCCATCCTGTATTCGGGTCATTTGGGTTATTCGGGTCGGGTCCAAGGATGGATTTGACAATGCTGGGGGGTTTACGGGAGGCGTGGAAGGAGGCGTAAGCGGCGAAAGTGATGAAAAGAGCTGTGATTTGGTGGAAAGTGAGGGTTTTGGAATGTGGGTTTTGGAGGGATGGGAAAAGGGTGTATCCTGGTGGTGGTGGGGATGGATTTAGGGTTAGGTTTTGTGGGGTTTTCATTAGGGTTTGATTAGTTTTTTGAGATCATGAAGAAGAAGAAGAAGATGGGTAAAAGGTAAAAAGTTGGTTGGTCAGATTTAAGTTTCTGGTATTTGACTATTTGGGGAGGGAAATGTGAAAGAAATGATCAAAGATTTTTGGTTGGAAATTACTTAGAAATTAAGGTTTTTTTTTTTTTTTTTTTTTTTTTTTTTTTTTTTTTTTTTTTTTTTTTTTTTTTTTTGGTATGAAACATTCGAACCAAACTCTAAACACTAAACCATCCCTTAAATTCGAGAACTTGCTATCCCAAGAATGTAACCATGGCTCTTGATACCAATTGTAACATATAACAAACAAGATCTAGGACATTAAAGGTGTGTTTGGTTCGTATAGATTAGAGAGAGAGAGAGAGAGGAGAGTTGGGTGTTTTCTAGAGAGAGAAAGAGATGAGAGAAAATGTAATGTATTAGATTAAGAGAACTGAAAGCACCAACC
>LBNU01019669.1:49257-88838 GCA_014162995.1 Artemisia annua
TTTTTTTTTTTTTTTTTTTTTTTTTTTTTTTTTTTTTTTTTTTTGCGCACGCGCGCGCGCATGTGTGTGTGACAAAATTTGTCTGGTAAAAAAAAAGAAGAACGTTTGACAAATTTTACCCGGGATTGATTTTGGACATGATCCAGTTATTTCGTAAACATTCCAATCAAAATGTTCAGTTGTTTTTTGCAAACAGGAAGTATTGGGGATGACGAGTTAAGTGACACCCTATTCCACAAATGCTCTTTTTTCTCGGGTCCAACGAGTATGTTTCTATCAAGGAGTATGCTGCCAAAAGCTGGCCCAACAGTTGTTATTTGTAAGGTTGCTCGTGGGGTTTGAACGCTAAGACTTTTACGATAAAATCTCAAGCCTCAACCACTAGACTGCTATAACGACCTTTGCCACGTCAAACTAAATTTGTGACCAAACACTCGGGTAATTGGTCGATTTGTGGTATGTTCTATCTTTACAGATCAAGATCAAGTGAGTAAAATTTTGATTTAACTAAAAAGAAAACGTGTCAGAATGGTCAATTGGTAGATCAGATGTGAAATTAAGAAGCTTTTGGTCGCTACTTGCGTTATTGTTATATGAATGGTTCCCTGACATGGATCACACCGCACTTTAACAGCTAGGTATGTCGATGACATGATGTTACTTACCGAATGCATTCCGAAAACTCAAAAATAAGGACGAAAAATATAACTAACGAAGTCAAAATGCTAAATCCATATAAAGTTTTACCACAACTTACACTTTATATGACTTCAGCTGTTCAGTGAAAATCATATCAGTATCAGATTAGAATGTACTTGTTTAGACCTGTTACTATATGCTTTGCCAACACCATTTATGAAAACTTTACAGCGTGTAGCTAGCTTGTTAAGAGTTTATGTAAACATTTTTTGCCGATTCTAGACTCTATTTGAAGATAACCAATAAACTGATAACCAAAATGTTGTCGAACAATGCAGAGGCCTTTAAAAACACAAGCCTCGGACTCTTTTGATTAAAAGATTAACTAAAAAGAAATAGACAAGCCACCTGTCATACGGAAACTCAAATTAACAACAAATGTGCTACAACTCATTCATCACTTCAAAATTTTGAGGCAGATGTTCAATCGCTATCTGAGCACAAATTAAGAGCACCAACACAACGGTCTGGCATATGGCATCAACTACAGCAAAAATTGTACATGTAGCAGATTATACCAATCTCATCAAGAGTCGGTAAGTTCATCACTAAGTTCAAAATGCATCCTCATTTTTATGCCTCAATAGTTGGTGTTACCATGAAGTGTAGAATTAACAGGAGCTACAGATAAATGCACCCTAATTCAAGATCTTTTGAGTGTAAAACGGCTAGATCATTTGCTGGTGCAGATCAGCAGCCTGCTGGGCAAGCTCCACCACCATAGCTTCGTCGAAAAATTTATTGATGCTGACGTCTTCACTCATTCCCTATTAAATAAAGACAAAATAGTCATCAATAAACTGCACAGCTTATCAACTTAACTAAAGAGTGATTAAGGTGAAAATAAAACTCTTAATTAATACAGTTGTGCACACTTCCCCTACGGGGCCCTCCTAGTTTCATTTGCTTCCTAATGATGAACAAATTTGCTAACCATGCTGTCACATTATGAATAATTTAATAGAAGCTACAACGTATTGGCAAAACATCAGGTCAAGTAAGTTGGGTGTACAGTCAGACTGCGTTGAGTGGTGTTTAGTTAGCCTCAAACAACTTTTGTCCAATATTCCAACTTTTTTCTGCAAATAGGTTGTCGAATATGACAACAAAATTTATATCATTCGAAAAAAACAATTTTTTTTGATAAGAAATTTGAAAGTTTTGATGTATTCAAATACACTTGGGGCAATTTCAACCCAATCGACCAATTTCAAATTAAGCAATTCTTTATTCAGCCCGTTGTATGGGTCAAAAATTTCCCCTTTAAAATTATGATCAAATAACTTGAAAATCAAAAGAAACTGGAAAAGCAAAAGATACAGAAGAGAAGTTATACTCTTACCTTTCTACGCCTTGTTTTCACCATAAACTCGCGCGCAAGGTACTGAATTGGTGCAGGCTCAAGTGGCCTTAATACAATTTCTTTGTCCAATGGATCACCAGGCACAATGGCCCAGTGATCAAAAGCTGAGAGTGCAAAAGCCTGGCCCTGTGTATGATACCTTAAGTCCGTCTCGAAACCAAATGATTCAATCACGGGTAGGAATGCCTGAAAAATTCACACGACCATCAAACAAACTACAATATAGATAATTCATCACATCAATACCAAACTCACACAGCTAGAATACTGACCTTGACTATACAGGCTGGGGTTCCTGGTTGAGGAACATCACCAGTAATGTGTCCACGCCTTCGAGACAGAACCGTGAATATAGCAGAAAGACAATCTGCAGGCGTTTGTATCTGAAATGGAAATCAAGGATTAAATTTTTTGACACAACGAAAACCGAGTATATTAAATAAATAAAATATGCCTGAAATTGCTGAACTTTATTACACTAGACAGAACCTAGAAACCTATACTGCAATATACAAATGAACATGTATAATTAAGTTTCAGGGAACTTCTTAGTGTTGTTACCTCCACATAATACACAGGCTCCATAAGCCGTGGTGTTGCCATAAGAAAAGCTGAGTAGGCCACACGCCTAGCGGTTGGAATGATTTGACCAGTTCCACGATGCAATGGCTCTGGCGCAATCTTTGCATCTACTATTTTGAATTTAACATTGCGGATGGGCTCATCACAAAGCGGACCTTCACGTGCACCCCATTGAAATCTGTTTCAAGTTTATATTAGTGTAATATCACAAAAGGATGATAGTCCATTTATTTCCAAACTAGTTTCATTAAATTTCTGTTTATTTCCAAAATAAAATGTTTAGACATTTGGACTGGCAGCACAGTTTTAGCTTTTAATTCAGTAGGGAACATTAAAAGACGGAGAACCTACTTACCCCTGCACAATAGAATCCTTTACCGCATTTAACAAGCTTTTGTCGACTTCACTCGAAAGGGTGTCATCCAACAATATATTAGGTCCCTAAAATGTTAAGTCAAATGAACAATAGAAGAGCAAATGAGAAACATGACTACAACTACAAATGCTGTATAAAAATGACTGACATATTATTATACCTGTTTGTCTGGTCCAAAGGCCCAGATAGATCTAGCAGCAAGAAGATCCCAATCATACTTGGTTTGGAAAAAGTCACCTAACTTCTTTCTGGGCCAATCAACACTTACAATTCCATTCTCTATATCCTCTGCAAGGCCTCTCTCCAATGGCTCAGCAATCTAATCAATAAAACAAAGATGAAAATATTTCTCTAAAGAACATCACAGAAAGTACTACAAGAAAGCTAGTGACATTACACACCATGGTGATTTTATTTTTCTTGTTAGGCGTTTCGGCAAAGCATTTCATCGATGAAGACTCCACCACCGTTTCACAGAACGAGACAACTGGATCTGCCACCTGTTTAATCCATTAAAACAGTTAAAACATAAAGACGGCAGATTCAGAAGGAAGTATAAATTACAAAAGTAACAAATACAATACCTTGACTTCAACTTCTGAATAAAGTTCCCTGAGATCCTTCATAATAGAATCCAGATACAACTCTCCAGTACCTAAAATAGTGTGCTCTCCAGACTCCTCAACTTTAGTGATAGCTAATGGATAGCTCTTGCTGATTTTTCGAAGACCTTCAACCATTTTTGGCAACTCGCTTGGATTTAAGGGCTCGGTTGCAGTTTTCACCACCGGAAGAGTATTGAATTGAAGAGGCCTAAAGATGTAAACATCCTCATCATATTCAGAATTACAAAGCGTGGCAGTTTTCATTATTGAAGCGTCAACACCTTCTATAAGAACCCAAGAACCAGGAGGGGCCTTGCTGACAGGTATCCTGTAACGGGATTGATAAACCCATAGTTTTGTTACTTCTTTTACTGTCATATCTTCTTCATCATCTGGTGAATAACCTTCTCCAAGTACACGAACAGTCTGTCCAGTATGGATTTCACCACTATAGACCCTTCCAAAAGCATCAAAAACACTACAATCCGATTTTGGATACAATTTGGTAATGTTGACCATAAGTGGCCCAGAAGGGTCACAATCTTCCATGGCACTGTAGATATTAGAATCCTTAGGTCCAGTATAAATATGATCAACTTTCCGGGGTGCAGCCTCTTTAGCAGACGGGATATGGTGAACTAACATGTCAGTAAAACCAGTAGCAGACCCGAAAACCGAGCTGCAAGCTAATCTAAGCAAAGGTCTCACATTTAGCTTATAGGCAGCATTGCTTAGAGTCACACCAAGTTCTGCAAGCGTTGTTTCCACACTCTTCTTATGTTCTCCTATTACTTGGCTGTAAAGCTTGTACAGAGGTTCGAGAATAAACTGAACAAATGACCTTTCTGCCCCGCCTGCGGGTTGTGTTTTCTTGAAAGTTCTGGTAGCAGGGTCATAATAATAATCTCCCCAAAGTCGAGCTGCAAACTTGTTAGCATCGAAAGGTACGCCATGAAGCTTAACATATAGCTTCGCGAATGACTGAAGACTGAAGCACCATCCCGCACTACCACTAGCAAAGCAAATGTTTCCCACTGCTGGATCAATGACTTGAACATTGCCAGCAGTTGAAGAGACTGCAGTGATGTGATTATTGATCACTTCAATAGTATGTCTCAACTTGTGATAGGCATCTTTAGGAGGTAGTTTAAGCTCAGTTATTAATCTGTCAACCTACATGAATGGACAACATTTAAACTTTATGATACGAACATTGAGGGGTCTGAGAGTTAATTATGAAAGCAAGCTACTGGAAGTTTAGTGTTTATTAAGTTTTAGTTATTTATTTAGTTTCCTTATAATAAGTATTATCTATTATTGTTTTCTTGCTTATCAAGAATACACAAGTTTAAATAGGGTTAGGAGTCATCAGTTTTAGGGAGGAGGGAATAGAACCGGTCTGAGGACTCGGAAAAGTTGCAGAATTGGATGCTGAGTTCATCGAGTATAAGGCAAAAGCAAAAGCATGCATGGATGCTTTGGAGAAGAAGTTTGATGACGGTATTGGAAAGATAGATGCGAGTATTAAAGCTATGAAGGAAGAATCTGATGCAAAGTTTGAGGAATTGAAGCGACTGATCTTGGGTACTGCCCCATCACAATCAGCACAGGTCAATCCCGTGCCTCAAATCACCAAGGTAGCCAAAAAGACGACCCCGTGTGTACCACCAATACGACAAGGTTATGATGAGATTGGATGTTTGTCGCTGCCTAAAAACCGGACTGATTTCAAAGAAGATGAGGAAGTATTTAAAAATACAAGATCAGATCCTAAGGAAGACAAAGATGAGCAAGGACCAGAAGAGAAAGGGGTTGTTAAATTTTTTGAAGTTGGTACTGATGAAGAAAACAACTCTGATGGTGAGTTGAACGATGTTGGCAGAATTGTGTATGGCAGGGGTGAAGGCACATGGGCTGATGTGGGGCTGAAACATGGATCATACTTGTTGCTTGCTAGGAGACTTGAAGATGGTTGGTATTTATTTGTTGACTTCAGAATAAGCAAAGAGCCACACTGCAAATCTATTTTGGATGTACATTTGCAGTTTCATGTTAATCGGCAAGACACATGTTCACAAGGGAAAACATGGGATCCAGGAATCAAGATTGTTAGAAGCAACACCTTGAGGACAAGGTGTTTTTTGGGGGCCGGAGTAATGATACGAACATTGAGGGGTATGAGAGTTAATTATGAAAGCTACTGGAAGTTTAGTGTTTATTTAGTTTTAGTTGTTTATTTAGTTTCCTTATAATAAGTATTATCTATTAATGTTTTCTTGCTTATCAAGAACACACAAGTTTAAATAGGGTTAGGAGTCATCAGTTTTAGGGAGGAGGGAATAGAACCGGTCTGACTCGGAAAAACATATCTCTGTTCTTTGTTTTCTTTATTTTTCAGTATTAATAATAAGCATCAGTTTGGTTCGTATCACTTTAACAAAGAAAACAAATTCAAAAGGCACATCTGTATTACACATAATGATGCAACTTGCAGCAACAGGTATAAGGAGCTTAAATGATCATATCAAAAGTGGAAGATAGTGACTTCTATTTTTTCATGTTGTACTAACCACATAAACATTTCAGCATTTGACAAATTCAATTTATTTGAGGATTCAGTAAATAATACGACCAAAAAGAAGATTTTGTAAAATGCCAGATGCATGTACGAGTCTCTCAAACTAGGTTAAAGCAAGGGGTGCGTAAGCACTTAAGTTTTCCCATATATAACAAGTTTTTTTGCATCTAGTATGAAAATGATTATTTAATTCATACATATTCATAGACAGTCGCAGAATTATCCACGCACTAAGAAGAATGATTATTGCTATACTTCACATCACAAAAATCATAAAACCAGTTGCAAATAGAAAATTCAGATGGAAGATTACCTTGTTTATCACGACAACTATAGGTAGGCGGTCCTGGATTGCATGCCTGATTGCTCGCTCTGTGTTCACCTGTACATTTAATCATGTCAAATAATATTGCTATGTAGACAATTTTAATATAAATCAATGATCATAAACATGCATAATAACATATTATATATTCTTATTATACAAAAACTGCACCAAAAGACTTACCATGACGCCTTCAGCAGCATCAACAATCAACACCGCCCCATCAGCAAGCCTTAGAGCAGCCGTCATCTCATCTGAAAAGTTCACGTGTCCAGGTGTATCCATAATGTTGCACATATAAGACTTGGAATTACTGTCCTCAAGAACCAACGACATAGGAACCGCTTTGATAGATATCCTTCTCTCCTGCTCATCCACCCTAGTATCCGTATACCTCATATGCTTCTCACTATTCTGATCAAAAGTCGAAATGTGATGAGTCTGCTCAACCAACATATCCATAAAAACCGTCTTCCCATGCTGCAAATGCCCCACCAACGCAACATTCCTAACCAAAGTCGGATTCGACATAAGCCCCAATAAAAACTGTGTAGACACATACGTCGATGAATCCTTAACACCAACTTCAAACTTGATATCCTTAACTGGCTTAATGATAGGCATCTCTAACGACTGCTCATCTTCATCCATAACAAGCGTCTCCACTTCCTCACCATACACCTCCTCCGCTGTCGGATAATATTTCTTGTCTTCCGCAAGAACAATCTGATTATCCATATCAACATCACCATCACGGTTACTAATCCACCCATTACGTCCTGCGACTGCAACCGCATTCTCTTCATCGGACTCGACCCTATCGACCTCTGACTTATCAGGAAGATCCTCATCTTCATCGTCTCTATCACTCTCTACATCAGACTCGATTTCTGGTCCAATGTAGTTCCCAAATTCATCATACAAACTATCATCCATCCTGTTATCACCATAAAACCTAACATTAAATCACTCCACAACAAATAACCGAACAATATAATCACAAAAACTAACAGATTTATCAACTATTTCTCAAATTTAATATATCAGTTGCACATACATCATTTACTTTTCAAGTTACAGTAACTGACAAAGTCATCAAATACTAGTGAGCATAGCATATAATAAAATCAATTTCACATGTTAGATTAGATAATTTCATGCTACACATACATAATTTTTTATACTCAATATATACTCAGCAACAGCTTTTACGACAAATAACGAAACAATCTATTACAGTAAATAACAGTCACCAGTTACTGGTACAAATTTTCAAAACTCGATATATACTTAACAATCGCTTTTACGACAAGTAACTGAACAATATACTCCTACTAATTTTAAGTGACCATAACATGTAACACAATAATTTCACAAGTTACGTGAATAAATAACAACACAATCAGAATATTTGACACTCAACAACACAATCAGAATATTTGAGACTTGGTATAAACTCTTGGTAAAGCTAAATAACATACCGGCGGTAAAATCAGCTTCACACGTTCATAATTTTTATACTTAATGTATACCTGTGGTAAAACTAAGTAACAAATTAACCTGCTACACACACATAACGTTCGATTTTCACCTAACTGCTTATACGACAAATCACCGTAACTAACACAGTCATCAGTCACTAGTGAGCATAAAATATAATACAATCAATTTCACATATTATGTTAAAATTAACCTGCCAGACATGCATAGTTTTCGAAGCTCGTACATTCTTAAACAAACAGTTTTACTACAAATAAGTGAAGCATCTAATTAAAGTAACAAACACGGCCATCAACTACTAGGGAGCATAACAAATTCACTAACCTGCTACACATACAGAATATTTGATACTCGATATATACCTAACAACCGGTTTTATGACAAACAACTGATTTTACGACAAAGACTTGTTAGGTCTTCGATATGTACAAAAGTGAGGTTATTAACAAATTAACCTATATTAAATTCAATTGTCGAGACTTTTACAACAAATAATTGAATAGAAAAGTCTAGTTACAGTAACTAAACATAACACAGTAAACTAACCTACTAAACTTAGATAATTTTCGATACACAATATATACATAACAAACGCTTCAATGACAGATAAGCGAACAAACTATTAGAGTAACAAACACAGTCGTCGATTGTCCGATACTCGATATAAACTCGTGGTAACGCGCTAACAGTTTGTAACTAATACAGTTAGGTTAGATAATTTCATGCTACACATACATATTTTTTATACTCTATACTCTATATATACCTAACAACTGCTTTTACGAGAAATAACGAAACACTCTCTTACAGTAAATAACACAGTCACCAGTTACTTGTACATATTTTCGATGCTCAATATATACGGAGTACTTAACAATCACTTTTACGACAAATAACCGAATAATATATTACAGAACTAACACATTCACAATTTATTAGCGAAAACAACATATAACACTGCCATTTTTACAAGTTAGGTAAATAAATTTAACTAAACACAGTCATCAACTACTAGGGAGCACAAAATATTCACCGATCACTACTTAACAATCACATCTACTACAGATAAACGAATTAATACAATCAATATCACAGGTCAGGTTAAAAGTTAACCTGCTAAACACAAATAATATTCCTACTCGATGTATACCTAACAACCGCTTTTACGACAAATACTTGTTAGGTTCATAATTTTAACCTGCTATACATCTATTTACTTAAAAGCTGATTTTACTTCAAATAACGGAAGCATCTAACTACAGTAACAAACATTTTACTGATTTTACAGTCGTCAACTACTAGTGAGCATAACAAATACTAATATAAACTTATTTCACATGTTCGATAAAAATTTTACTAACTCATATACATTCAGAATTATTTTTGATACTCGATATATTAAAACTAATAAACATAGCGGTAAACAGACAAACAGTCAACATTAACTGTACGCTAAGTTAGGTCTTCGATATGTACAAAAGTGAGGTTATTAACAAATTAACCTATATTAAATTCAATCGTCGAGACTTTTACAACAAATAATTGAATAGAAAAGTCTAGTTACAGACACAAGTTCAGTAACTAAACATAACACGGTAAACTAACCTACTAAACATAGATAATTTTCGATACACAATATATACATAACAAACGCTTCAACGACGGATAAGCGAACAAACTATTAGAGTAACTAACACAGTCGTCGATGGTCCGATACTCGATATAAACTCGTGGTAACGCGCTAACAGTTTGTAACTAACAAAGTGAGCATAGCATATAACAGAATCTATTTCACAAGTTACGTATACTAAAAAAAAAAAAANGGAAGTGAATAGGTGAATGAGAGTGAGAAGAGATTTTACCGAGAGAATGGCGGAAGTTGGCCGGAGTATGACGGAGATGGTGACGGAGATGGTGACGGAAGTGGCCGGAGTGTGACGGAGTTAGGGTTTCGATTGTGAGTGAAGGGTTTTAGGTGTGAGTGTGTGTGTGTGTGTGAGATTTGGGGATTTTTAGTTAATTTTTATAAGCTTTACATGTTTGCCGCCTCTTGTTTTCACTATATTGTGTTTTCTACCCACACCTTTAACTTATTTCATTACTGAGTTTTTTTGTTAAAAAGATATTTAACAAAGTATGTACATATAAAAGTAACACTAGTTGGATACTCGAGAATAGCAGCGGGGATAAATATAGTTACATTAATAATAATAATAATAAGAGTTGCAATGTGCATCGTATGGACCAATGGGGAGATCATGCAGTTCACTGTTCTAGTGAAGTGGGTGTGAAGTTCAGGCACAATCTGGTGCGTGATAGTCTTGTTGATATATGTTCTAAAGTTGGGATTATGGTACGCAAGAAGGCTCCTATGGGGCTCTTTTCGGAGGATGGGAAGGAGCTACATCCGGCAGATCTTTTACTATTTAATTGGCTCCAAGGTAAAGATGCATGTTTGGATGTGACTGGAATCTCTCCGTTTGCTGGTGTGGGAGCGACTCCATGGTCTCCTGGGGTAGCCTTGCATAACGCTGTGGAGAAGAAAAAGAGGAAGTATACGTCCAAATGTATACGTCCAAATGTGAGGACAATGGATACAAGTTCATACCATTTGCTTTCTCTACATTCGGAGAATTCGATATTGAGGCTCTGGATACACTTTCACGTATTAAGTCTTTTGCCATTAGCCACTCAAATAATGCTAAGAGTGGTGTTTTTATTTTTCATAAAATAAGCTTTTGTATTCAGAAAGGAGCGAGAGCACAGCTTGTGTCTAGACTCTGTGTAAGCTTATTGTGTTTCAATGAAAATAATTTAATAATAATAATAACAACAACAACAACAACAACAACAACAACAACAACAACAACAACAACAAGTGTAAGTGTAATCAAGTTGATCGCACAAACACCTTCAAGCATTTTAGAAGTTAAGAAATATTTAATTTGTTAATTGTGATACAATAAATTCCCTACATCTTACTTTAGGAAAAGCGACTTGGTGAGGTACTTTCTGGATGAGCCATTTGACTCTTGGACGTAAATTAACTCGAAAACGGGTCAAAATCTTTAGGCAAACATGTCAAATTACCACCACTACTAAGACCTCAGGCTGCAACATGATCCTAATTTCAGATTTCCTGCGCAGCTTCCAAAATACAAATAAATGCACACAGAAAAAGAAGAAGAACCAGAATTCGCATTTCCTAATTTCGTCATACCTTTTATGAACATAATGGAGATAACATACCAAAATGTTGATTTTTGGTCCAGCGGTAAAATGGATACTCTTTACAGATTGTGTAACAGGTAAGGCAAAAAAATGCGCAATTTTGGTGCAGGTGACTCAAAACACTTGCTAAACCACCTGAATATTGAGTATAGATGCACTCACGCACATACCAACATATAACAATAAGAACTCAACTTTTCAAGATGTTCATGCATCTTTTCAACTAACGCTATATGCAATGACTCTCGCCCGTTTGCTTAACAGGTCGTTCTATCAACTAAAGCCATTTGAGTATTTGACCCGTTAGACAAAAGACATAACTCAAAACGACCATTTGCAGGTAAACATGCAGATACAGCCTATAACCTAACTGGAACCAACGGTCCATTGATGATTCATGGGTCATTCGTTATAATGAGTGCAGACACGAAGAAAAACGAAAAAATATGCACATTTAAAGACAAAATTTGAGCTTTTAACTAATATAACAAATAACATAATGCTAACTAGAAATTCAAACATCCGCACTGTTAACATTTTTAGGATTTATGAAATTCAAGCACACCCCAATTGCTATCATCTTGCACATGATGTAAGTACATCAGAGCAAGAACAAATTCAAGCACTTTTAACTTGAGGTTGTAAATTGGATACTCTTGACAGGTTTGGTAACATGTCAGGTAAGTGCCACTCTAGTGTAGGTCATGTTAGGCAGACTTAAAACACTTACTAAACATCGAAGAGATGAGTATAATCACAAATTCTAAAGTATCACAATAAGAACCTACTTTTCGAAATAAAGTTTTATGCTAGTAGTTCAATATATTAGCTTAAGCCATATGAGTATTGGACCTGTTAGACAAAAGATAACTCAACTGGATCTGACTCGATATAATACAAAAATTATAAGCATCGTAATAAGTCATGGTAAACTCAACTACTCTGATATTGGACTACATTAAGCAAATCCAACCAGTTCTAGAACTGAAGTATGAATGTCAAAATAGCATAGATGTTCATGAGCTACACATAATAATAAAGATCGTACTAATCATAGGATTCAAAGAGATCATCATAGAGTAAATTTTTGCAAAAGTTTAGTCAAAAAAAGGTCTATGAATCACCATCATAAAGCCACACCAAGTTATCATTCATATGAGAATATCCATAAGCTCCAATCCAAATGGCGAGCAGTGACAAATGCAAAGCAAACCTGTATATACCACGTACATAAGTCAATGATACAATTGTAAAATCAAAGATATAAAGGAATAAGGATCCATTTGCGTCGATATGTATTTTTTTGTTTAGCAGAAGAAATTGCAATATAAAATATCCAAGGTTGTCCTATTTAAACTTTAGCTATTACCAAAACTGAAGTACATGATGAATCGAATCCATCGAGTATCAGGTTTCCATATTCAAAAGTTGAGCAAAGAAATAAAAACGAAATGGAAAATGATGATGAGTTACCTTAGTGGTTGGGATGGGGAGGCCTGAGGGTGAGGTGATGAGTGAAAAGCAATGGAGAATGTTGACGGCCCTCAAAGCTTGGGAATGGGAACCGATAAAATGGGAACCATTGAACATCTTCAATATGGAGTCTAAAAACATAGATGGATGCTGGTAAGTCCTGTGAGGTGACATTGCCACGAGTTTGGACATATATGTAAAGGATACCATTGATGACCCTAGCACCCATATTCAAAAACCCATTGACCTCTCTAAGCTGACGGGGAAGAGGCATAAAATTCACAAACTCATAACCCCGACTAACATCTGTCTGCCTAAAAAGATAAACGTCGAGAAACACAACATCGTTATTGGGCCACAACGTACACCTATAAATGACTGCCCAATCGCGAACATAAAACAATGTGGAAGACTCCCCTTGTCTATCACCACAAAAACGTTCAATAACATGTGTACGACGGGAATAAGGATTGGGTACACCTCTTGGAAGGTAAAAGGTGTACAACCATGCACGGCTTACATCAAGATGTTGAATGTTTGAAACAGTAAGGCTGTCCCTAAGCAGTTTCGATATCAACCCAAAAAGAGTCCTCCTGAACCTAAGAAAGTGGAAGTCACTAAGAAGAATGCTTCTGATGTTGATTTTAAGGCTTTAGTAGGCATGATCCTTTCTTCAATCAACTGAGATAGCGCTGCAGTTTCAATGTGGTTAGTTGGTCATGTTAGTAGTTTATTTTGGCTTGTATTATTGTAACAGTTTTTAGTTTGCCTAATGTAGGTTTTATCTTTTATGTATGTTCCGTTTATTTCCTCTGGGTCCCGCCCTCTTTTAATTATCTTGTTTAATTGAGGCGGGACGCCTTGTATTTTATTTTGATTTTCTTCTCCGGTTCTTAATTATGTGTTGCCTAACAAAAATTTGAGTCCACGCCTATGAGTGTTGACATTTCTTAGATTTCTTCACACTTAAAAGTGTGAACTTTTCTTTTGACACAACTATAAGTGCGGAAAATTTATTGTTTTACATTTTTTTCCCACACTTATTAATGTAACCAATTTTTGTACATTATTAAGTGTCAACAAATTAATAAAATTTTACACACTTTTTAGAAGTGTGGAGAAAAAAAGTGAAAATTGAACCAATTTTTTATAGTGGGTATGCCTATAGTTTTTATTTATTTATTTTTATCTTGTTGTATAATCTCTTTGTACAATTTTACCAAATTTATCTTCATTTGATTTGAATAAAACAGATAATTTCATGATAAAATGTAGTAGGAAATATGATGACATGTTTATATGTTCTCTCATGGTGTCTAGAAATGGTACTACTGAACACGAGGACACACAAACTATTTTACCAGAAAATCTATGAAGTTACGAAAGATATTACGCTTTAAAATGAAAAGAATACCATTTCATCTAAGGAGCTTATATTTGTTTAAGTTGTGTTTTACAAATGCATCTCTATTAGAAAGTCTTTGAATATGTATATAAGTAACAAACAATTTTGCTCTTCATTTGCTAAATTTCGAATAATTGGATGGTATTCAAGTAACGCTCAAAACTAATGAACTCGTTCCTTTTCAAAATATAACTGGGTGGGAAGGATTCAAAGTATTGGAAAAAAATTAAAAGATTTTCAAATAAACTGTACAATAAAGATGATGTTAGGGAACAAATTTATATTGTATCGAGGTCAATATCGCGTAAGTCAAGATTATATCTTGTTGGGAGACGATCGTTCTGAGGCGCCACGAATGGATATTGACTTTGATCGCTATTGTTTTATTCCATCGTATCACGTCGGTATTTGAACACAAGAGAAATTCACCAATCACTTTTCTTAGAAACCGAACCTGGTAGGTGTTAGAGGCATCTAACGAGCATGACCATGTATCAGGAGATGAAGAGGGAACAAAGTCTCGGACAAGGTCTTCAAGTGTGTTAAATTGTTCAAGTTCTGAGCCATCTCTTGGTTGACGCCTCCAAGCCCAGTTTCTAAAAGCCCCCCAATGCATCATTCATTGACTTTACATGCTTTTTGTGATTCTAATGAGTAGAGTCATGGAAACATTGATTTAATTTAAAATCATGTGTTCCATACCATATGTCATCCCAGAATAAACAAATAGAACCATCCTTTACTTTTTTAATGAACACTAAGTAAAGCTGTAAAGGTTAATGTTCATGCGAGATAGGATTATGTGTTTACCCATTGATATTAGACGAATACTCGCGCAAAACGACGAATATAGCGGCAAATAATTATACTTGTGAAATCGTGATTCTGGTTTAACTTTTAATGCAAACTTACGGGTTCAATTTATAATCTTTGCGAGAAAAAAAAAATCCATGAGTTAAAACAAAAAATGATAAAAGTTTAAAGATTGAACAATATTTAATTAAAATATTATATTTTTAATTAAATGTATAATAGTCCATCAACATTACTCAAATTTTAAGCATTTTAAGTTTAAAGAATGTAATCTGACATAAGATTGTTAGTGTTAAAATTTGATGACTTCAATAACTTCATTAAGAGAGGGAGGCATGATGGTGTGAATTTGATTGATTTCGGTTGGAGATTGAGTGAAATTCGGCACAAGCATTTGGAAGCGTTTAGGAGCGACAAGCGGTAAGCATTTTAAATGAAAAGCTTGTTTGGTAACACATCAACAAGAGTTTAAATATTGTGTTACCGCTCCTATCCAAATGCTTCTTGAATAAGCTTTCCATAGTTGCTCCAAGTGTTTAGATACTTAAATTACATATATACCCTCATTTGTCTAATCATTTATTTTATTTTAATGTGTATATGACCTTTTTCGTAATTTTACAATTTATAATTACTGCTACAGCTACGTTACCAAACACGTTTTTTAAATAAACAACTACTGCTTACAGCTTACAGCTTACTGCTACTGCTACGTAGTGTAATTACACCGATTGATACAAGCGGCGTTGGTTGGTTAAGCGAAAAGGGACGATCGTTAATTTCAAAGTTTGTCTTCTATGAAAGCCACAACCGCAGTTGCTAGTGTTTCGATAACATTGGATTTACGCAATGATAAAACATTTGTCTGGTGAAGTTGGTGTTTGCAAATCAAGCGTATTGACATGAATACTCGTATCGATTAATTTGGTCTCATCTTGGACGTTAGCCAGACCAAAACTGGTTGATCATTAAGGTTTCTTTACAAGATTAATTACCAATAACCATGTGATTTGAAGAAATCAACTACAAAGATAGATCATAAGTTTAGATCACAATATCACACATAGATAACGATCATATATTCATCAAAGTATACAAACAATTAGTTAACATTAATATTTGTCAAAATAACAGTAACACCACAATTATTGATACAACACATTAGTACATGATGATCTAGCTAGTCAACTAGACCAACTAGACCATATACATGCTACGATCATAAAATTACATAGCAAAATACTTTAACAAAAGTAACAACTTAACACATGCATGGTGTTACTAGATCATCAACAACAGGATCAAATTTCACTAGTGGTGCTTGTGTGTTGTTGGAGGGTGGTGGACAACGGGTGGTGGTGGAGTGGTGGGCTGGTGGTGGTGTAGGGTGGTGCACGACGGGTGGTGGTGGTGTATGGTGGGCTGGTGGTGGTGGTGTGTGGTGGGCTGATGGTGGTGTTGGTTTAGTCATTTTTTTTGTATGTGTTTTTGTCTAAAGTCTTTGTGGTTGGTTGGAGTAATTTGTTTGAGGGTGTGCATGACTACATATATAAGGAAACTTGATGTTCATTAGTCAATAATTAAGTTAATTATGTTGCTATCGTGGGTTAGGTGGCATACATCTACCAATCACAAAACATCATTTAAATATATACGGCGTGATAACGTTAGTTTACTTTTATATTGTTTTTTATTTGCTTAGTTTTCGACTTGATATTGCGAGCTAACTAATCTAAGTTGATATTTTCTTTCCATTTTCGAACCCGTAACTTCTATTTCAAAAAACCGGTATTCTTATCGTCAGGTCAAATTTACTGTTTTTTAGTTACATATCGACGTACAATTTATCTATCACCTCTAGATATTTCATAAAGTACTATATAGTTTTCTGTGACAACAAACATGTCGAGCCATGAGCCCATGACTGTGGCACATGTGGAGCAAATGCGTGGGCACTATATACATCATACATGTCAAATTTATTGCAATTCTCTACCGACATGTTTATAAAAATATTAACATTTGACTAATAAAGTTTTTATATAGAATCCATATATTCATCTTAAAATTATTTTTACCATTTTAAAGTATTTTGATTGATGAACTTTAGTTAAAAGTGAGCAGCTGTACCAAACGAGAAAGTTGACAGTAATTTTCAAATGGAGGGAGTGAAAATCACAACATTAGAAATATATTAGTATCTTTTTTTAATGTTCTTATTTTCTCATTGACATTAACAGCTCTGATTATGGTTTCGATCACAAAATGTTTTCTTTTCATGGTCATTAGAGATGGAAAGTACTTCAAGAACGTACTTCAAGAACGCAACTTTGGCTATTTGAACCATATATATTTTCTATCTTGATCGATATGTCTTGTATATTTGTGGTGAATGAATGAATAATGATGAACATCTAGCAGTATAGTTTATATCATGTTACTTCTACTTATGTTTGATATGTCATTATTGGATCATCCGATGGTTCCATGTATGTTTGATATGTCATTCGGATTTATGACACCCGCTCGATCAATGCGTACAGCCCAGAAAAAAACATCATGCGCGCAACTCGGTCACAAGGACCTTAATTTGGTTCAGATTGCGAGCAAGACCAGTCTTACTTGAATTATTAGATCATGAACAAGAAACTAAATGGTTGATAGATAGTAACGTAAACTAGACAATCCATGAAACAATGGTCACAAGTATATGATCAAAGTATGCTGAACACACATATACACAATGATTATTAATTTCATTAAAACATTTTGTTACAACACATGATCATATCCTCAAACAACACCACAATTATTAATACACGTCGAAAATAATTTCAGAATACATTCCAAACATTAT
The DNA here is from genome assembly GCA_014162995.1 of Artemisia annua. Taxonomy (NCBI): domain Eukaryota; kingdom Viridiplantae; phylum Streptophyta; class Magnoliopsida; order Asterales; family Asteraceae; genus Artemisia; species Artemisia annua. The sequence goes on from LBNU01019669.1 coordinate 67,065, forward strand.
ATAACGTGCTATGAACATAAAACCACATAGCACGTACGAGACTTTAACATTTAACAAACATATGGTGTTACTTGATCATCAAGCAAACCTCATTTGTGGTGTTTGTGATCAGCTGGCGAGGGAGTGTGGACGACGGGTGGTGGAGGGGTGTGAACAACGGGTGGCGGAGGGGTGTGGACAACGGGTGCGGGTGGTGTGGCGTGGTGAGCTGATGGTGGTGTTGGCTTGGTCATGTTTAAATTTGTTTATGTGATAAAAAAAACTTTGTGTTTGTATGTAGTTGTGAGTGGTTTAACTATTGCAAGAGATGGTTTGAATTTATAAGCGTGATGCACTGATGCAGTCATGCTCAATTATTAAGTTATAAATTTCAACGCTCTTTGGGTTAGGTGGCAAAGTTTTTAATAATACAAAATTAAATATATGTTCGTTTTCAATGATTTTGTTAGTTTCACATAGTTAAGTAAAATCGTTTGCATTGATATTGTTTATATTAGTTGTGATTTTTCAACATTTCTAGAAATATATGATAAACAAATAATGGCGCCTCAAAATGCTTGGCACGTAGTGTTTATAGAGGTTTTATCTCTTGATTATTAATTGTATTATGATATAATCAAGTACTCTTTCCGTCTCAAAATATAAGTTTACTTTGCTACTTTTTGTTGTCTCAAAATTAATGTCCACTTTCAATTTCAACCAATTTCAACCTTTTCGTTTTCTTTTGATCATGGAAAGTCTTCACTTGTCGGTTCAAAGGGTGGTTGACGCAGGTTTGTTTAAAGGCATATCTATTTGCTCTTCTCTCCGATTGTCTCATTTATTCTATGCGGACGATGCTATCTTTATGGGTCAATGGAGCGAGACAAATATCAATACCATCGTTAAGGTCTTGGATTGTTTCCATCAAGCTTCGGGCCTTCGTATCAATATTCATAAAAGTAAGATTATGGGTCTCTCCGTGAGCAATGATAAGGTCACTCAGGCGGCGGCAAAGATAGGATGTGCTTCGTTTAAAACCCCTTTTTGGTACTTAGGTACGAAGGTGGGAGGCGCTATGTCCCGTATTAAATCTTGGGAGGAAATTGTAAGTAAATTTAAATCTAGATTATCAAAATGGAAAATGAAAACTCTCTCCATTGGTGGTAGAATGACGCTCATCAAATCGGTTTTAAGTTCTTTACCTATATATCATATGTCAATTTACAAAGTTCCTAAGAAGATTATCAATAGCCTAGAATCTATTCGTTGTCATTTTTTTAATGGCGTTGATCATCTTTCTAAGAAACCGATTTGGATCAAATGGGAAAAAGTGTTGGCTCCGATTGATAAAGGCGGTTTAGGGATTTCGAGCCTATACGCCTTAAATAGAGCTCTTTTGTTTAAATGGGTTTGGCGCTTTTATACGCATGGATCATCTCTATGGGCGAAGGTTATAAAAGGTATTCACGGTGAAGATGGTAAAATTGGTAAGACAGTGTCTAATTTCCATTCGTCTATTTGGCTAGACATTGTGAAGGAGATTGAATCCCTCAAACAACAAGGTATGAATTTTTCCAGTTATGTTCACAAGAAGATGGGAAATGGGCTTCATACATATTTCTGGGACGACATCTGGAAGGGGGATACTGCTCTCAAAACCTTATACCCCCGTATATATGCTTTGGAGACTAATAAGAACATTTCAGTTGCTGAGAAACTGGGCCAAAACAACTTGGGTTTATCTCTTCGAAGGACCCCTAGAGGAGGAGTTGAACAATTTCAACTTGAGGCGCTTCGTGAATTCTCCGATAATACAGTGCTCATGGATTCGGTGGATAGGTGGTCATGGTCTTTGGAGGGATCAGGAAATTTTTCTGTTGCATCCGTGAGAAAAGAAATTGATAAAAATATTTTGCCGATGGTTTCCTCCAAAACCCGTTGGGTCAACGCGGTTCCTAATAAAGTCAACATTCATGCGTGGAAGGTTAAGTTAGATTGCTTACCGACTAGGCTTAATATCTCAAGACGCGGTATGAGTATTAATTCTATTTTATGTCCGATTTGCAACAAGGAAGTTGAATCATCTAGCCATATATTCTTTTCATGTCAATTTGCTAGAGAGATTTTTGCAAGAATATCATCTTGGTGGGAAGTCCCGTTTTCCGAGATCTCTTCTTATGACGAGTGGCTCCTTTGGTTAATAAATCTTCGCCTCCCCCGTCTTAATAAACAAATGTTGGAAGGTGTTTGCTATACTACATGGTGGAATATATGGAGCTTCCGTAACAATTATATTTTTGGTCTCGATCCCCCCAAGAAGGAGATTATCTTCGATGACATAGTTAGTCGCTCTTTTTTTTGGTGTAAGTATAGGCGTAAAATGTCGTTTAGTTGGATTGATTGGTTGAAAACCCGTCATTTTGTTTCTTTGTAAGTTTCTAGCCCCTTGCTAGTTGTCTTAATATATCTTCGCCGTTCAAAAAAAAATATTGTAAGGGCCTCACTTTTCTTAAACTTTGTAAAATAAGAAAGTGGACTTATAATTTGGGACGGATGGAGTATTAATTAGTTTGTTGCACTTACAACTTTATAACATTCGTAATGGTATACTGTAACTTTTTTCTTAAAAAACTTGAAATATCTATCGACAAGTCGAACTTTGTGGTCCAAAAATTAATGAGTCCTTATAATTTGACTAGCCGAGTACACGCGCCTAGCCCTAGCGGCAGCGGTATCTAGCTGAGTAGACGCGCTTGGCAGCAGTGGTATCTATTTTCTACGATGAATTATTTTTTCAACAGATTGTTTTGTAGCCTAAACGAATCATTTCCAGGTAATATTGTTTTAAGTTGCAATGTTTTTCTGATGGCATGGTTGCATTGTTTTTCAAATAGCGTCGTTTTAGGTTACAATAGTCGATTAAAATTATAATAATAATATTAAGCGTTGTATTTAATAAACATTCATCCACGAAAAAGTTATACTCACTTCGTCTCAAAATTATAGTCCAAATTTTCCTTTTTGAGGTGTCTTAAAATAATTGTCGACTTTTACATTTTAAGTAATAAAAAAGAGAGTAATAAATTTTAGGTTGTGTGGGTTTTTAATTTTTTTTATAACAAATCATGACATTTCTCTCACTTTGACTTTCAACATTTCAACATTTCAACTTTATAGACGGAGAAATTAGTAAATTATTAGCAACATGATCTATAACTCTATAAATGTATTTTGTACAGTATATTTGTACTGGCAACAAACATGCAAATTCATCGTTGACGTATACGAGGAGCAAGAATGTGTCACTAGGGTCAAACGAATAAAGGAGAATCGATGATGTTTCACAAGAATCAAACGAATACAAGAGATTCGAATGATTTGTCATTTACATATATCTCAGGTGTAGTCATGCCCTCGTTTGTAGAGTAGTAGGAGCATTTAATAATATTTGTGCACACATGAGACTGCAGACTTACATCGATGTCCTTTACAAAATTACCTGAGAAAATGCTTGTTCGAGTATGAACATTATTTGTGAGGAATAAAAAAGTGATTTATGTGAATTTCGTTACATAGTTTTCTATCATGTAAAATGTGTGTCTGCGTATATTACTCAAATATTCAGTGACATGGTATAGCAGCGGTATAATAGGATAACTTATCGACTGTGATTACTTCACAGTTCATTGAATGATCAGTTGCTAAGGGCCATTATGTGAAGATCGTATAACGTTTTTTGCAAATATATTCCACCTTTAAGCAGATGAGAGGAAAAAAGGATGCGGTAAGATGGTGACTTGAGGTTGAGTGCGGTATGAAACAGGCCGGATCTTCTACGGGTTGACAATGGGCAAAATCTGTTTGTTTGACCAGTAAATACTTCTATGTGCATTTTTGTTTTTGTATTTTCTGAACATTCAGTGTTATTCATGATAACATAACACAAGATAACTGCATAAAACGACTTGCAATGTTATAAAATATATTTTAAACTGATTCTCAACTCGTTTTGCCATGCTTATCAATTTGTGACCCATTCGCCTTTTAGCTAGATTATATGCAAACCAGAGCTTTTATTGCCACCGAAAATGTTCATTTTCTACAATCTGGTCGGTTTATGATACGTTGAAAGATCTATGCTGTAACTTGCCATATTTTATTTTTATCTAATCAGTTTGTTAATTACCAGGATTGCGCGAGTAAAGCTATACTCTAAAGTTGAAGAACAGGTAAAAAATGGATCAGTGGAAAACAAACTCAAACAAGAGTCACACTTATAAGACCAACAGCCTACTACTGCATTTTATTGCACAAAACGGTATGATTTAGATGGCTACCTTCTATTCCAACACAGAGATGAAAAATCTTGACTCATATATGTATTTTGACGCCATACATTACTCTAAGGAGCTCACGAAGCAGCCGTATTTCAACTATTAACAAACCAACACTTGGCAAAAAACTTTACTACGTAGTATAAAAAAGGATGCAAAAAGTTAACATCCAACAGGTAATATAAAACTAGGCTGCGTTTATATTTTCACATATCGGATTGTTCTTGACATATGTTATGCTAACAGATTACATAGGAGTATAGGACATGTTCAGGTAAATCCAAGCTGAAACCAAATATAAGCGCTGAACTTAAGCTCCATTTCTTTTTTGTGATTCAACAGTGTTCAAATCAACAAGATATTAGATCTTTTTTACTGATAAACATCAGAAGCAACAACGAAGATAAAGACTAATGCATAATGAAAACAGATATTTAACTCGAATATAACAGCATCAGCTACATATACTCCGTAACCCGTATACAGTATGGTTTGGACTTGCATATGGTCACTGGTCAATGTTACTCATTTGTTTTATTCAGTCATCATTTATTTTTGTAACTTAAGAGGCTGCAGCGAAACACAGATCTGTTTTCCTCGCGCTCTAAACCATAGTGAAGTTTATATTTTATTTTGTGTGTACGCTTCATTAACGGAGTTACTGTAGGACTGCTTTTAACCATCTACTAACTAATTAAAAGAGTAGTATTTTGAAAGCTAAAACAACAAGTTATATACAATAATATCACCTGAACGTAGAAAAACTGGTATCATTTCTGAAAACATTCATCAAGAGATCGATCACAACTAATATTCACGCTAACTGCTACATTTTGGTCATTTACTACCACCAAATCAAATTCAAATGTTTACGCTAACTGCTACGTTTAGTCATTTACTACCACCAAATCATTGAGAAAACAATCTAATATTCACCACAATGAGACGTATTGCAAACATTGCTCTAAAACTGATTTATCCAACCTTAGCTTTGTTCTTGATCACCTTCTTGGGACACCACCACCTCCGTTTAGTTTTTGGCGCCACTGCTCTCCACATGCGTAGGTGTAACCGCAGGATGCTTGTTTGGAAATTCGTTTGCACCAGTACTGTCATCATCTCGATCTCTTTTTCTTGTTATATCTTTGTGATCCCCATTTGGCGGTTCTTTGTTCAATTCTGGAGTTTGAACGACTTCCCTCCAAAACCCGTTTTCATCTCTGAACGCGATAACTACATTACTGTCTGCACGAATGATTTTATCCCCTCGTAACTCAGCGTCTTCATATGAAATCACGAGTTCCCAGAATAACGCATCACTTTCTTCCTTATTGGTTGCCATTGTTTTCTTGATTTCTTGATTTTGATTTTGTTTGTTTTTGAAAGGTAAATGGTATGTGAGAATGGTGGAGGGTAAATCAGTTATGGTTTTCAAGATTTTAGTTATAGTTGGTTAGGGAAATATAAACCTGCATGGCTTTTGTAGGTTCTAAATGGAAATATAATGTATTCAATTTGAACTTTAGTTATATTATTTAAGCTAAGATTTTTTTTTTTTTTTTTTTTTTTTTTTTTTTTTTTTTTTTGATGTAATCCTCAAAATGCCCCAGTTTCCCAAAGTGTATACCCTTTCTAGACCAAAAAAACTTGAATTCTCAAAATGCCCCAGGAGACCCGGGAGACTTTTCATGTAGCTTTAAAACTTGCCAAGTGTCCCTCTTTTGTACTTTGGGAGACTTGTTTTTGTAAGAAATGTGTAAGACACTTTATGCACTTTTTCAGTCATGTTTTTAGGAGACCTCTTATGTAATGCTATCGTGGGTTAGGTGGCATATATCTACCAATCACGAAATATTAGAACAATATATACGCGTGATAACGTTGGTTTACTTTTATATTGTTTTTTTATTTGCTAAGTTTTCGATTTGATATTGCGAGCTAACTAATCTAAGTTGATATTTTCTTTCCATTTTCGAACCCGTAACTTCTATTTCAAAAAACCGGTATTCTTATCGTCAGGTCAAATTTACTGTTTTTTAGTTACATATCGACGTACAATTGTCTATCACCTCTAGATATTTCATAAAGTACTATATAGTTTTCTGTGACAACAAACATGTCGAGCCATGAGCCCATGACTGTGGCACATGTGGAGCAAATGCGTGGGCACTATATACATCATACATGTCAAATTTATTGCAATTCTCTACCGACATGTTTATAAAAATATGAGTATCTTTTTTTAATGTTCTTATTTTCTAGCTCACTGACGTTAACAGCTTTGATTATGGTTTCGATCACAAAAATATTTTCTTTTCATGTTCATTAGAGATGGAAAGTACTTCAAGAAACGCAACTTTTGCTATTTGAATTAACCATATTTTCTATATCTTATATAGTGATGTCTTGTATATTTGTGGTGAATGAATGAATGATGATGAACATCTAGCAGTACTATAGTTTATATCATGTTTACATTTATGTTTCATAATCTTATGGGGTGATTTAGAAATTATATAAACTCAATAAGAATATAAGATGGTTCTATACTTCTACTTATGTTTGATATGTCATTATCGGATCATCGGATGGTTCCATGTATGCATGTTTGATATGTCATTCAGATTTATGACACCAACTCGATCAATGCGTACAGCCCAGAAAAAAACATCATGCGCGCAAGTCAGCCATAGGGACCTTAATTTGGTTCAGACTGCGAGCAAGACCGTTCTCATTTAATTTGGTTAGGACGCATATCATCGTTCATCACTACTTAAATTATTGTGACTAGATCATGAACAAGAAACTAAATGGCCTTGATAGATGATGGTCACAAGTATATGATCAAAATATATGCTGAGCACACGTACACACAACGATTATAATTTCATTAAAACATTTTGTTACAACACATGATCATATATCCTCAAATAACACCACAATTATTAATACGCGTCGAAAAGAAATTCAGAATACAATCCAAACCATATATAACGTGCTATGAACATAAAACCGCATAGCACGAGACTTTAACATTTAACAAACATATGGTGTTACTTGATCATCAAGCAAACCTCATTTGTGGTGTTTGTTATCAGGTGGCGAGGGAGTGTGGACAACGGGTGGTGGAGGGGTGTGAACAACGGGTGGCGGAGGGGTGTGGACAACGGGTGCGGGTGGTGTGGCGTGGTGAGCTGATGGTGNATGACACCAACTCGATCAATGCGTACAGCCCAGAAAAAAACATCATGCGCGCAAGTCAGCCATAGGGACCTTAATTTGGTTCAGACTGCGAGCAAGACCGTTCTCATTTAATTTGGTTAGGACGCATATCATCGTTCATCACTACTTAAATTATTGTGACTAGATCATGAACAAGAAACTAAATGGCCTTGATAGATGATGGTCACAAGTATATGATCAAAATATATGCTGAGCACACGTACACACAACGATTATAATTTCATTAAAACATTTTGTTACAACACATGATCATATATCCTCAAATAACACCACAATTATTAATACGCGTCGAAAAGAAATTCAGAATACAATCCAAACCATATATAACGTGCTATGAACATAAAACCGCATAGCACGAGACTTTAACATTTAACAAACATATGGTGTTACTTGATCATCAAGCAAACCTCATTTGTGGTGTTTGTTATCAGGTGGCGAGGGAGTGTGGACAACGGGTGGTGGAGGGGTGTGAACAACGGGTGGGGGAGGGGTGTGGACGACGGGCGCGGGTGGTGTGGTGTGGTGAGCTGATGGTGGTGTTGGCTTGGTCATGTTTGTTAATGTGATAAAAAAAAAACTTTGTGTTTGTATGTAGTTGTGAGTGGTTTAACTATTGCAAGAGATGGTTTGAATTTATAAGCGTGATGCAGTCATGCTCAATTATTAAGTTATAAATTTCAACGCTCTTTGGGTTAGGTGGCAATGTTTAATAATACAAAATTAAATATATGTTCGTTTTCAATGATTTTGTTAGTTTCACATATAGTTAAGTAAAATCGTTTGCATTGATATTGTTTATATTAGTTGTGATTTTTCAACATTTCTAGAAATATATGATAAACAAATAATGGCGCCTCAAAATGGTTGGCACGTAGTGTTTATAGAGGTTTTATCTCTTGATTATTAATTGTATAATGATATAATATAATCAAGTATTAGTTTGTTGCACTTACAACTTTATAACATTCGTAATGGTATATTGTAACTTTTTTCTTAAAAAACTTGAAATATCTATCAAGTCGAATTTTGTGGTCCAAAAATCAATGAGTCCTTATAATTTGATAGAGAAATTACTAATTTGAACCATGATCTATAAGTCTATAAATGTATTTTAATTTGTACAGTATATTTGTACTGGCAACAAACATGCCAATTCATCAATGTCGTATACCAGGAGCAAGAATGTATCACTAGGGTCAAACGAATAAAGGAGAATCAATAATGTTTGGGCAAATTATTAAAAAAAGTATTATACTTGCCACTGTTTCATCTTCTGGGTAGCGAATAATTTTTTTTCATTTTGAGGGTAATTTTCTTTCAAATTCATCATCTTTAGGGTATTTTGCGAAATTTTTGGACATTTTTGCCCCCCTTAGCTAATACAAATTTTTTTTTTCCCGAAGGGCAAAAATATCACATATTACCCTAAAGAGGATGAATTTGAAAGAAAATTACCCTCAAAATGAAAAAAAAAATTATTCACTACCCAGAAGATGAAACAGTGGCAAGTATAATATTTTTTTTTAATTTGCCCATAATGTTTCACAAGAATCAAACGAATACAAGAGATTTGAATGATTTGTCATTTACATATTTCATATGCCATATTAAGATAACTTATTTCAACTTGCGACCTTCAGGTGTAGTCCATAGGGCCGTCCCATGGTTTTCGGTGACCCTAAGCAATAACGGCAAAGAGGCCCCATTACACTTGTAAATTAAAGAGAAATTACATATAAAGTTGAATTACACAAATCGTATATGTTTAATATCTAACGTATTTATATGTATCAAAACTAAGAAAAATGTGGCTCCTTTTAAGTGGAGGCCCGGTGCGACGGCATGTCATGCTCTCGTTTGTTAAATGGTAGGCACGCTTAGTAATATTTTTGCACACATGTGTCTGCGCAGCTGCACTCTGCAGACTTACACCCGTGTCCTCACAAACATTACCTGTGTAACTACTTGTTTGGGTATAACATTATCTGTAAGGTCTAAACAAGTTATTTATGTGAATTTCGCTACATACATACCTATTATGTACATATGTATGTGCATTTCTGCGTATATTCAGTGAAATATCCAGTGACATGGTATATTGGAAAGCTTTCGGGCACAGGTACCAAACATGTTATTTGGGCATTGAAACATGTGACCACAAAGTCGCTCACCATTTGTATAAATTTTCCATTACTATTTATAAGCTTAAGGATGCAAAAATTCGACTGTTAGTTCACGACATGATCAGTTGCTAAGGGCCATTATGTGAAGATCATATAACTTTTTTTGCAAATATATTCCACCTTTCAGTAGTTCAGAGAAAAAAGAAGGATGCGGTAAGATGGGTGACTTGAGGTTGAGTATGCTTTGCAATAGGTCAGATCATCTACGGGTCGACAAAGGGCTAAATCTGTTTGTTTGACCCGTAAATACTTCTATGTGAATTTTTGTTTTTGTATTTTCTGAACATTAACATAACACAAGATAACTGCACGACACGACTTGCAATGTTATAAAATATATTTTAAACTGACTCTCAACTCGTCTTGCCATGGCTATCAATTTGTGACCGCCTATTATGTAGATGGAAAATGATTTGTCACTACTCTATGTAGATTATAGCAAAGGTGAGCTTTTATTGGGACCAGAGATGATCATTCTCTATAATCTGTTCGATTTATGATACATTAAAACATTTACCCCATAGCTTGCCACATGATATTTCTATCTAATCAAAATGTTACGAGGATGGTGCGAGTAAAAGCTATATATATGCTCTAAAGCTGAAGAACAGGAAAAAAGTGGATCAGTGGCAACAACTTAACCCAAACATGAGGCACGCAAACATAAGACAAACAGCCAACCTTATGATTTATATGCCTACCTTAATGACAACTGCAACCTTCTATTCCAACACAGAGATGACAAATCCTAACTCATATATGTATTTTGACGCCATACATTACTCTAAGGAGCTCACGAAGCAGCCGTGTTTCAACTATTAACAAACCAACACTTGGCAAAAAACTTTACTACATAGTACTTATAAAAGAGGATGCACAAAGTTAACATCCAACAGGTAATATAAAACTAGACTGTGTTTATATTTCACATATCGGATTGTACTTGACATATATTATGCTAACATTCAGATTACATAGGAGTATAGGACATGTTCAGGTAAATCAAAACTGAAACCAAATATAAGCGCTGAACTTAAGCTCCATTTCTTTTTTGTGATTCAACAGTGTTCAAAGAGAAGCAACAACGAAGATAAAGACTAATGCATAATGAAAACAGATATTTAACTGGAATATAACAGCATCAGCTACATATACTCCGTAACCCGTATACAGTATGGTTTGGACTTGCATGTGGTCACTGGTCAATGTTACTCATTTGTTTTATTCAGTCATCATTTATTTTGGTAACTTAAGAGGCTGCAGCGAAACGCAGATCTGTTTTCCTCGCGCTCTAAACCATAGTGAAGTTTATATTTTATTTTGTGTGTACGGAGTTACTGTAGGACTGCTTTTAACCATCTGCTAACTAATTCATAGAATAGTATTTTGAAAGCTAAAACAACAATTTATATACAATAATATCACCTGAACGTAGAAAAACTGGTATCATTTCTGAAAACATTCATCAAGAGATCGATCACAACTAATATTCACGCTAACTGCTACGTTTTGCTCATTTACTACCACCAAATCAAATTCAAATGTTTACGCTAACTGCTACGTTTAGTCATTTACTACCACCAAATCATTGAGAAAACAATCTAATATACACCACAATGAGACGTATTGCAAACATTGCTCTAAAACTGACTTATCCAACCTTAGCTTTGTTCTTGATCACCTTCTTGGGACACCACCACCTCCGTTTAGTTTTTGGCGCCACTGCTCTCCACATGCGTAGGTGTAACCGCAGGATGCTTGTTTGGAAATTTGTTTGCACCAGTACTGTCATCATCTCGATCTCTTTTTCTTGTTATATCTTTGTGATCCCCATTTGGCGGTTCTTTGTTCAATTCTGGAGTTTGAACGACTTCCCTCCAAAACCCGTTTTCATCTCTGAACGCGATAACTACATTACTGTCTGCACGAATGATTTTATCCCCTTGTAACTCAGCGTCTTCATATGCAATCACGAGTTCCCAGAATAACGCATCACTTTCTAGCTTATTGGTTGCCATTGTTTTCTTGATTTCTTGATTTTGATTTTGTTTGTTTTTGAAAAGTAAATGGTATGTGAGAATGGTGGAGGGTAAATCAGTTATGGTTTTCAAGATTTTAGTTATAGTTGGTTAGGGAAATATTGTGGTCAACTATATAAACTGCATGGCTTTTGTAGGTTCTAAATGGCAATATAATGTATTCAATTTGAAACTTTAGTTATTATTTAAGCTAAGTTTTTTTTTTTTTTTTTTTTTTTTTTTTTTTTTTTTTTTTTTAATTTTTACATATTTTAAGTAATTTATATTCACAAACATTTAAATTGATTAAAAAAATTTCAGATAAAATTATACATATTTTTCCATTTTGGAACAACTATATAAAGTTATAAACCATCACTAGCTAGGGTGGACTAGTGATCGATCGATAAGAGATTCTATTATTCTCACAAGAGGTCTTAGGTTCAAACTAAGCTGATCTTTATTTGGGAATGGATCTTAGTTAAGCTGATCTTCTGATTTTAATTGAGTGTAGATGTATGTCAACGGCACCCGAATCAGTGGCGGAGCTACAATGTTTTCTCTAGGAGGGCCAAAATGTGCATAAGTTCATTTTAGGAGGGCCACAGTAATAAAATCCTATATTAAATCAATGTATGGCACGAAAATAGTCATCTTTTATGCCTGGCATTCTCAGTTATGGGAGGGCCACCACCCTCTTTGGTCCTCACATAGCTCCGCCATTGACCCGAATGCTTATAAGGTACTAGTAATTAACTGATAGACTTTTTGGTATTACAAACTCGTAATTTATAGCCTGATGTGGCTGATAAGTGGACTTCAATCTTTGCATCAATACGAAAGTTTCGTAACTAAACCTTAAATTCATTTTGTTATCTTTATGTAAACATTACATGTACTGTTGTTGACCTATGAAATAGTTCAAATAGGTGTAGTTTGCTATCATATGATGTTACTTTTGTTAAGTAATGCCATAGTCCGTACAGTTTAGCTTTGTTAATTTATCTCATTGGTTATTTGTTTATTTTAAACTTGCTCATGATTCGTTGCATGCGTGACTGGTAGTTATGTCTGCTGGTTCACTTCTATATTAGTCTGTATCGTGGTTTAGTGCAGTGAGGTCCTAAAACACCATATATATCTTTCTATTGGAAATCAAATTCATGAGCTGCTCAAGACTATAATTAAGGTCAGGTCAATCATGATTACATTTTCACGTACATATGCGATTGCAGACTTACACCCGTGTGGTTACAAAAACTGGTTACATGGCAGTACCGTGAAGATTTTCCCATTTATTATCTACTTAACACTCTTTTTTTCAACTTGATTATTAATTGGATTATGATATAATCAAGTATTAGTTAGTTTGTTGCACTTTCAACTTTATAACATTCGTAATGGTATGTTGTAACTTTTTTCTAAAAACCTTGAAATATCTATCGACCAGTCCAACTTTGTGGCCAAAAAACTAATGATTTGATAAAGAAATTACTAATTTGAACCATGATCTATAACTCTATAAATGTATTTTGTACGGTATATTTGTACCCGCAAAAAACATGCCAAATCATCATTGTTGCTATACAAGGAGCAAAAATGCGTCACTAGGGTCGATCGAATAAAGGAGAATTGTTAATGTTTCTCAAGAATCAAACGAATACAAGAGATTCAAATGATTTGTTATTTACATATTTCGTATGTTGAGACCTTCAGGTGTCATGCCCTCGTTTGTAGAGTAGTAGGCGCATTTAGTAATATTTGTGCACACATGAGACTTACCTGAGAAATTGTTTGTCCAGGCATGAACATTATTTGTGGGGATTAAAAAGGTGATTTATGTAAATTTCGCTACATAGTTTCCTATCATATAAAATGTGTGTCTGCATATATTTACTCAAATATTCAGTGACATGGTATAGCAAGAGTATAATAGGATAACTTATCGACTGTGATTACTTCACAGTTCATTGAATGATCAGTTGCTACAGGCCAATATGTGAAGACCATATAACTTTTTTGCAAATATATTCCACCTTTCAGTAGTTCAGAGAAAAAAAGGATGCGCTAAGATGGGTAGGTTGAGTATGGTTTGAAAGAGGTCACATCTTCTACGGGTCGACAAAGGGCTAGAGTTGTTTGTTTGACCCACACATACTTCTTTGTGCTTTTTTAAATTATCTTTATTTCTAAATAAGCAGTGTTAAGCGACTTGCAATGTTTTAACAAAAACTTTAAACCGACTCTCAACTCGTTTCGCCATGCTGCCCAATTTGTGACCCACTCGCCTTTTAGCTAGATTAAATGCAAACCAGAGCTTTTATTGTGGCCAAAGATGTTCATTCTTTATAATCTGTTCGGTTAATGATGCATTGAAAGATTTACGTACGCCATAGATTGCCACATTATTAAATTTTTATCTAATCAGTTTGTTACCAGGATGGCGCGGGTAAAAGCTACTCGTATTATGCTCTAAAGCTAGCTGAAGACAGGAAAAAAGTGGATCAGTGGAAAACAAACCAAACACGAGTCACACGCACATAAGTCCAACAGCCTACTAATGAATGTTATTGCACAAAACTGTAAGATTTATGTGGCTACCTTAATGACAACTGCAACCTTCTATTCCAACACAGAGATGAGAAATCTTGACTGATACATGGATTTTGACGATATACATTACTCTAAGGAGCTCACGAAGCATCAGTATTTCAACTATTAACAAACCAACACTTGGCAAAAAACTTTTACTACTGTAAAAAAAAAAAGGATGCAAAAAGTTGACATCCAACAGGTAATATAAAACTAGGCCGCGTTTATATTTTCACATTTCGGATTGTTCTTGACATATGTTATGCTAACAGATTACATAGGAGTATAGGACATGTTCAGGTAAATCCAAACTGAAACTAAATATGCTGAGCTTATGCTGCATTTCTTTTTTTGTGATTTAACTGTGTTCAAATGAACAAGACATTAGATTTTTTTTTACTGATAAACACCAGAAGCAAAGACGAAGATAACGACTGATGCACAAACAAGTGAAAAAAGAAAAAGAAAAAGAATGATCGACGCAGGCATAATAACAGTAACTTACAACGTAGTATTTCAAATAACTGCGCACGTCTAATTAATAAACAAGTGTATGCAGGTACCCCAAATGATTATTGATGATTCATGCAGCTAATGCATAATGACAACAGATCTTTAACTAGAATATATAAACATCACCTACATATACTCCGTATACAGTATGGTTTAGACTTGCATGTGGTACCATAATTTTTATCCAGTCATCGTTTTATTTTTGTAACTTAAGAGGCTGCAGCTAGACGGAGATCTGTTATCCTCGATTTAAACAATACTGAGGTTTCTATTTTATTTTGTGTCTACGCTTAATTAACGGACTTACTATAGGACTACTTTTAACCATCTACTAACTAATTCATAGAGAACGTACTATTTTGAAAGCTAAATCAACAGGTTATATACAATATCGTCCCCCAAAATCTTCATTGATCAAAAGATTTATCACAATTCCAAACCTAATCAAATTCAAATGTTTACGGTAACTGCTACATTTAGTCATTTACTACCACCAAATCATTGAGAAAACAATCTAATATTCACCACAATGAGACGTATTACAAAAATTGCTGTAAAACTGATTTATCCGACCTTATCTTTGTTCTTGATCACCCTCTTGGGACACCACCACCTATGGTTTGTTTTTGGCGCCACTGCTCTCCACATGCGTAGGTGTAACCGCAGGCTTCTTGTTTGGAATTTCATTTGCAGCAGTACTACTGTCATCATCTCGATATCTTTTTCTTGTTATATCTTTGTGATCCTCATTTGGGGGTTCTTTGTTCAAGTCTGGAGTTTGAAAAACCTCTTTAACTTCATCTTCGACTCTCCTCCAAAACCCGTTTTCATCTCTGAACCCGATAACTACATTATTGTCTCCACGAATGATTTTCTCCCCTCGTAACTCAACGTCTTCACCTAAAAGCAGGAGTTCCCAGAATAACGCGTCACTTTCTTGCTTATTGGTTGCCATTGTTTTCTTGAGTTTTTGTTTTGATTTCTTGATTTTGATTTTTTTTTTGTTTGAAAGGTAAATGATATGTGAGAATGGTGGAGGGTAAATCAGTTATGGTTTTCAAGATTTTAGTTATAGTTGGTTAGGGAAATATTGTGGTCAACGAATGGTCAACCCTATAAGCTGCATGGCTGGTTGTAAATGGCAATTTAATATTCAATTTGAACTTTAGTTATTATTATTTAAGCTAAGATTTTTTTTATTTTTTATTTTTTTTTTAAATTTATTTTATGTAATTTATATTCACAAAAACATGTAAGCTGATTTAAAAAAAATTTAGATAAAAAATTACACATATTTTTCCATTTTAAATCAACTTTATAAACCATCGCTACAGTGGACTAGCAAGTGATCGATAAGAGATTCTATTATTCTCACAAGAGGTCTTAGGTTCAAAGTTGATCCTTAATCTGGTAACCATTCTTGGGTGGTAAAAAAGTTCGAAAACAGTCACGACTCACGAGAATACTTCGTTTATGTTACATACATAAGTCTAACGCTCATGCTCCCCACATAACCTTAACATGCTGTTTAAAGCAAGTTTTATCTCATTTAATTTGAAAAGGGTAATTAACCACCCATTCTGCATCATCACACTACTTGTTTATTACTCATGACGGAATAAGATTTAGTAAGAATCCACGGTCTATATATCGAATTATATACTGTGAATTCAAGTGAGACCGGCCTATATATACAACTGTATTATTTTGGGAATGGATCTTAGTTTAGCGGCTTAGCGTATGATACACTTGTTACTTGTATAAAGTATAGCTCATATGACCTAAAATTATGATTTTAATTGGGTGCATGTAGTTGTATATCAACGGCACCCAAATGTTTATAAGGTAACTGATAGACTTTTTGGTATTACAAACTCAAAATTTATAGCCTGATGTGGCTGATAAGTGGACTTCAATCTTTGCATCAATATGAAAGTTACTTAACTAAACCTTGAATTCATTTTGTTAATCAAGGACATGATGCATCTCGATGAAATGTTATCTTTATATAAACGTTACATGTACTGTTGTCAACCAATGATTAGTTCAAAAGGGTGTACGTAGTCTGCTATATATCATATATATGATGGTATGTTAAGTGATGCCATAGTTTGTACATTTTAGCTTTGTTAATTTATCTCATTGGTTACTTGTTTATGTTGACCTTGCTCATGATTCGTTGCATGCGTGACCGGTAGTTATGTCTGTGGGCCGGGTTCACTTCTAAATTAGTCTGTGTCGTGGTTTAGTATCTCACTGTTTTGGTTATGCAGTGCAGTGAGGTCCTAAAACACCATATCTTTCTATCAGAAAGCAAATTCATGAGCTGCTCAAGACAATAAGGTCAGGTCAATCATGATTACGTTTGCACATATGCGATTGCAGACTTACACCTGTGTGGGTTACAAAAACTCGTTACAGATGAAAGATACAGTCGGGCGGCAGTTTGTAATCCTTGTAGCNAACTTTACTACATCGATCAATCAAAAGATTGCAACCCTCCTAACAACCAATTTATAGTGTAGTTTTAAAAAATTATTAAAGTGTGACTCTTCGAGCAAAATTTTCTGGCTCCACCCTGCTCAAAAGGATGTTGTACATTAATTGGAGTTACTTTTGCGGGTGTGAGTCTTCTATAGTTCGACTTGATATCAACATATATAAAGGTTATTGTGTTGTTTTTGACATATGAATTATTTTTCAAAAATTAACCGATTTTAATCTTTTTTAGCGACAACACCAGCACCATTAAAAAAAATACTAGAAGGGTGCCCGCGCAATGCGGGGCGGATACCACATAGTTCTCAAAACTTAAACCGAACATAACTCGAAATTTGGGTCGGTTGACGGGGGTTTGTTTGAGGAGCAGTGGATGGGTGGGGGCCTTATTCTTCAAATTAGCAGAGGGAGGTGGGGTGGTGGAAAGTGGTTGTTGGGGTGGTTATAAATTGTGTGTAGTTGCCATAATTAGTAATAAAAAGTCTGAATTTTAAGTATTTCAAATTATAGAATAGTCTCAAATGCATTATAATATAGTGTAGATATAGATAGATATAGATATATAGTTACAATTTTAATCTTTTTCAGCACCGGCACCAGCATCAGCAACATCTATTTTTGCCAAACATACAAGTATCTTTTCACTATGACCGTTTGTAATTAAAAAAAAAAAAAAATGATATTCTGATAATTTTTAATATTTTTATTTCATATTAAAGTTTTAAATTTGTTGAACTAAACATGCTTTTACTTTTTTCATGATACCTTTTAAAACTTGTCTCGTATATAGTCATATCGTTAACCGAAACTACTAGAACCTTCTCCATTCCTTTCCAGAAACATCTTCTCGTTCCCTATAAATATACCCACATCGATCAAGACAACAAAAATCCAATCACATTGCAATTGAAACCAACAATCAAAAGATGGACATCCTGATGGGCTTAGACTCACCTTTATTCCTTAATGTTGGTCCATGGAAATT
Organism: Artemisia annua; assembly: GCA_014162995.1. NCBI lineage: Eukaryota > Viridiplantae > Streptophyta > Magnoliopsida > Asterales > Asteraceae > Artemisia > Artemisia annua. Next base: position 85,414 of record LBNU01019669.1, read on the forward strand.
GAGCAAATCTTGATAAGCATAAATAAGAACTTCATTAATAATAATGAACAATTGTTACAAGATTACTCAAAATATAAATGACTACATGATAACATCTTCAGCTTCTTTACGGGGATAATTTCGGTATATTATCCCCGTTAGAATGACAATAAACTCTCATTGATCCAAGCTAAGCTTGAGATTCAATGAGAGGATCATCCTATCAACTAATACTAACTAAAACTAAGTATTATTGTGTTTGTTTAGGATGGATAACTATCTCTATTACAAACATACATATATATAGCTACAAAGTACAAAGTACAACATGTGATTGATTGGTTGTCATCCACCACTTGGAATATGCTTCAGAATATTCCTTTTACTTTTGTACTTTTGTCTTGTTTGACTTCTTGTCATGTAGGCTGTATTCCAATGCTTGTAGCTTGATATTCCCAATGCTTCCTCAGGGAGCTTGGAGCATCCTCAGGGAGCATGAGGATCCTCAGGGAGCATTGATGCATCATCAGGGACCTTAAGGCATCCTCAGGAAGCATGAGGCATCTCAGGGAGCATGTTTGTTCAGAGATAGCTTGAGGGAGTCAGTGAGTTATTGTCATCACTCACTTGACTCCATTACTTCTTCTTTGGCTCAGGGATCTTCAGCTAAGTACCGCCTCATTGAATGATTGAGTCTTTCTTTTTAGACTCGGTCCGAACATCTTGAAGGTAACTCACTGAGTGACTGTTCACTCAGTGACTTGTTTGTGTTAAAGGTTATATGTCACTCACTGAAATAGCAATTTACTATTTTATTCAGTGAGTGATTTGGCTATTTTATGTTCAAATACTTGTGGGGAATATTTGGGTAAAATATTGACCCAACAGTCTCCCCCTGTTTGAACATACAAATAGCCTAAGGTGATTGGGTTTAAATGAGGGACTGAGGGTTCAGTTGGTGGGTACAGGAAAAGAGGTTTGTAACCGAGGTTCAGGCTCAGTGGGTAGGTTCAGTGACCAAAGGTTCAGTGAGTAGGTTCAGGTTTGATAGGTTCAGTGACTGGTCTGTGAGTTCAGAGGTTTCAGTGACCTGAGTTCAATATGCTCTCACTGACCAAGGGTTCAGTTTCAACCCTTTTCTACTCCCTGATACACTTACAACACTAATATTTTAACCCGACCTGATGCATAACCCATTTTTCACACTTCCTGAAAATTCACTCCCTTATTCAGAATCATCTCCCCTGTCATGAAAACTCACCACAAAACATATTTAGCATTCCCTGAAAAATGCCAAAGTATTCTGAGATTACACCTAGTGTCCCTGACCTTTTATCGGCTAGTGCAACCCCAAGAGCCCATTCTCAACCATTACGCTTCCTGATGCACAACCTTCTCGTTATTTCAGTGACTCCACTGGTTTAGAGTCTCCATGTTCAGAGACTTGGACAACATTCAGGGGCGTTTTGCTCTCAGACCCTTGTTATGCCCGGAGTGGGTTATTACTATGACGGTGTCACCAACCCGTATCTCTGATTCACTCCACTGAACTAATCACCCCTGATTCAATTTCAACAATTAGACCAAGTAACACTTCTCAGCCCCCTTGAGTTTTACCACAACCTCGATTCAGGCTTAGCCTGAAGTAACCAAACACACCCTTTTCTTACTACTCACTGAGTTACAAGCTTAATAAGCTTAACACCAACACACAATCACTCCCTGATTCAGTAAACATCGCAGCCCCACCATTGATTCGTTCCCCACCTGGTATCATCTTAACTAATGCACACTGATGAACATTATCATCAAACCTCCCTGATAAGATTTATTTATCAATCACCATTTAAACATCAATTTTCCATCAACAATTCACAACCAATCCATACTCTGATTCAACTTAACATAACACGAATCATACCCATTTCCCTTATACTCCCTGAGCTACATTCATCAACATCAGTTAACTCACTGATATTAAAACTGATATTAACTACCCAAATCCAAACACAGGCTGATAAACAACTTCAGATTGCAAACCCATCAATTATAATCCCAAAACATATCTTGAATCACAAATCTTAGTTGACCCGAATCTTTCATACTCCACACCCTAAATTCATGTCAAATCCTTTGTACCATTTCAGTCAACTATTTATGCGAATTAATCATTTCGTCATAAAATCTCATCCCTGTTATTGCAACAGAATCTCGACTACTTTCACCATTGTGGTGGTTCGTCGCTATGATGAGAGTTGGACTGTGGTGGTTTAAGGTTGTGATTACTTATCCGTTTTGAACAACCACCGATAACCGGCCATGGTGTTTTGATATATGATTTTCATTCTTGATCGTGGTGATGTATTTGTAGATCTGTTTTCTTGAGTTGAGAGAATTGATAGTTTTTGTGTCTGGTTGATCTCCTCCTTTTGAGACCTGTGTGTTTTTATTTTGGATTTGTGTTGGTGTGAGAGAGAAAGTGACGAGGTGATAATTTTGTGGGATGAAGGTCTGGTTTAGATATTTTGGAGATGAAGGTGTGATGAATTTTTGTGGTTACATAAATCCGGATCTGGGTTTATGTATTTGTGTTTGGTGTTTTTTGTTTTTTTTTGTGTGGTGTGTGTTAGGATAAGGGTTATGTGCTGGTGGGCTCAGGGAAAGGTCTGGCATAAATAAATGTCTCTCTCCCCCTCAAAAATTGCTACAGTAGTAGCAGATTTGTGAAGATCTTACATTTATTTTTTGACATTGTGTGTGTTGGATCTGGATTTATCATCTTTTTGATGATTTTTTGTGTTTGTGGGTGAGGATAAGGTTTATGTGGGGTGTTTGACTGATTATTTTTAATCAGTAGTGGTGTTTTGGGTGGGTTTCTTTTGTCATTTAGTCAATATTTAGTGTATATCTCCCCCTCAAAAATGCAACAACAGTAGCAGTTTTTAAAGGTTTTACACTAAATTTTTGACATAGAAGAATGTTATCAGCAGTCACAAATGGATCTGGCTCATAAGAATGAACCTTAGGCTCTGATACCACTTGTTGGTCCATGGAAATTGAGCAAATCTTGATAAGCATAAATAAGAACTTCATTAATAATAATGAACAATTGTTACAAGATTACTCAAAATATAAATGACTACATGATAACATCTTCAGCTTCTTTACGGGGATAATTTCGGTATATTATCCCCGTTAGAATGACAATAAACTCTCATTGATCCAAGCTAAGCTTGAGATTCAATGAGAGGATCATCCTATCAACTAATACTAACTAAAACTAAGTATTATTGTGTTTGTTTAGGATGGATAACTATCTCTATTAAAACAGACATTCAAGACTAAATTAAAAACAAGCTGAGTGACTGTAATGTATGATGCATTACGGATTCTCAAAGAACAGTAAACAAAAATCAAGGAACGTTGCTTGCTCTCTTCTCTTTATA
>LBNU01019669.1:88946-100054 GCA_014162995.1 Artemisia annua
TCTTTCTTTTTAGACTCGGTCCGAACATCTTGAAGGTAACTCACTGAGTGACTGTTCACTCAGTGACTTGTTTGTGTTAAAGGTTATATGTCACTCACTGAAATAGCAATTTACTATTTTATTCAGTGAGTGATTTGGCTATTTTATGTTCAAATACTTGTGGGGAATATTTGGGTAAAATATTGACCCAACACTTAACAACAACCTTCATCACATCCTCGACGACACAACCAACAACAAATCCACCAAATCAAAACCAACACATGCATACGTACGCGACGCAAGAGCAATGTCGGCAACACCAGCAGACGTGAAGGAATACCCAAACGCATACATCTTCATAGTCGACATGCCTGGTTTGAAATCAGGTGATATCAAGGTTCAAGTTGAAGACGACGACAATGTGTTGGTCGTAAGTGGAGAGAGGAAACGTGAAGATCAGGAAGAAAAGGAAGGTGTCAAGTATGTTCGAATGGAGAGAAGGATTGGTAAGTTTATGAGGAAGTTTTCGTTGCCCGAAAACGTGAATATTGAGAAGATTTCGGCTGTTTGTCAAGACGGAGTGTTGAATGTTACTGTTGAGAAGCTGCCTCCACCCGAGCCTAAGAAGCCGAAGTTGGTTCAAGTTCAGGTTGCATGACTATTTTGGTTTTAAGAGCTACTATTAATTAGATAAAATGGTTTATTGTCTTGCTTACTTTTATTATTCATAGATGTTGCTACAATCTGTTATTCGATGTGTAACCATGGTTCTACCAATTATACGACGAAAACATGAGATACTACTGACTAATCACAATCAATAACAAGAACACAAATTTTAAAACTTTCTTTGCTTCCGCTGATACTACTAATCACAATCAATAACAAGAACACAAGTCCATCGTAGACCCTTGTTAGAGGACGCGTCATCATCTTGACGCATTATCCCTTTTTCGTTCATCAGCAGCAGCATTCACTTGACCATCATCTTTTGTCGAATCCATCTGATGAGTTTCAAGCTCTTTCTTACTTTCTTCAATCTTCACCAAATCAGCAGCCTTTTCAATTAGTTTCTCACTTTATATTTCTTCAACCGAGCCACCCAAGATTAATACTACTTCCATCCCCAACATAAACTACGGTGCTACATTTTATAGATCACTCGCGTTTACTCCAACCGTATTTTCAAGATTACTACTTCCAACCCCAACACTAACTCCATTGTTTTCACCATCATTTTTTGAGTTTTCAAGAACGTTAACAATGTTTCAACCATCATTAATAACATTTAAATCAACTACAGGACCTAGTACACCAACACGCTTCCAAAACCGGTCCCAACAACCGCATCATCATATCACCATCTTCTTTCATCTTCCAATACCCCGTTTTCGTCTATTAAAGCAACTACAACATTATCTCTATTGAGTATTTTATCACATCTTAGTTAATTCGTTTGAAACAAGTAGTTTCCAAAACAATGCACACTTTCTTGATTTCTAGATTTTTTTTTAAAAAATTTCTTGAAAGGGTTAATTCGGGTGATCGATAAAAGTGATGGGTTTTTGATTTCTTATCTTGTGCCCTTGGGCACAAGATAGAAAAACCATTCTTAAATTTGAGAAGTTATGATTATAAATTTCAAATTACTTTTAAGAGTTTGTAACAGTCAATATTTATATAAGTTGCATGCAAGGGGAGAAAGATCATCTCAAATTATTTATAACTTGATTGATTAAGTTGCAATTATCAACCATTGAATAAAATCTAATGGCTCAAAACATCTCATGTTCTTTTGATTTGAACCATTGATTTGATCCAATGGTTGATAATTGTCCAACTTGATCAATCAAGTTATCAACAACTTGAAAGGATCTCTTCCCCATGCAAGTAGGGCTGTAAACGAACCGGACGAACACGAACGGAGTCTTGTTCATGTTCGTTCATTTAATTTTAACCGGATAAATAAACGAACATGAACGCTTAAACGAACAAATTTTCTTGTTCATGTTCGTTTATTAAGAAAATGAGTTGTTCATGTTCGTTTATGTCCGTTCATTAAGACACTAAACGAACGCTAAGCGAACATAAACGATCGAACATAAATGAATATAGACAAACAAACATAAACTTTATCAAATTATGCATCTAATATTGTTTTATAAGTGTTCTAATTTTAAAATTATACAATTAAAAGTTATGATATAAGAACATAACTAAATAAATGAACATGAACGAACGTTAACGAACACATAATCGGACGTTCACGAACATAAATAAACGGACATGACTTTTGTTCATGTTCGTTCATTTAACTAAACGATCGTAAAATATTGTTCATGTTCGTTCATTTAATAAATAAACGAACATAAACGAACTTTTTACCGAACGGTTCATGAAATGTTCACTGAACGTTCAGTTCGTTTACTGCCCTACATGCAAGGCTCGTCGTTGGTGTGATTAATGGTTTGCATGAGAAAACTTTTATTTATTTATTTATTTATTTATTTATTTATTTTATTTTAACAAGGTGTACAAAAATTTTATATTAACAAAAACTACAAGAGCATTTCGAAATATAATTTTTTAAAGATACACGATCATTTGAGGACCAAATATTTTTTACATACCAAGGGACTAATCTCCACCATCCATCTTCCCTCCATCTTTATTTAATCTAATGGATGAGATTAATCCCAACAATTTAAAAAACCCACTTTCATCCTCTTTTTTCAAATATTAATATCTTTCAAACCGTTAATCGTTAAGCGAAAAAAAATATACCGTTACGACGAGCATTTAATTATCTTTCTATAGATATGCATTGTGATATACTTCCGACAAAAAAAGTTTTTTTGTTTTTTTCACGTTTTTTTTCGTGGCCGAAAAAATCACATATGATATATCATATATGATATTACATATCATATATGATATGCAATATCATATATGATATGTAATATCATATATGATATATCACATATGATATTTTTCGGGCACGAAAAAAAACGTGAAAAAAACGAAATTTTTTTTTTGTCGAAAGTATATCACAATGCATATCTATAGAAAGATAATTAAATGCTCATCGCGATGGTATAATTATTTTCGCTTAACGATTAACGGTTTAAGAGATAATTAAATTATAAAAAATGGGTGAAATATTAAATGCTTTTAATCTCAACCATTGATTTATTTTTAGATGGATGGTGAGGATGAGTCCCTTGGTATGTGAAGAATGTTTGGTTTTTTAAATAACTCAACTCTTTTTTAAAAGCTACAAAAATCAAATGACTATCCGTGCACTCTCTGTAAAAAGTTACGAGGACCAAGTACATTATTTTGATGTCCATCTTTGGTGAAATTATTCTGATGTTATTGGTTCAATTAGACGCATATAAACTCCTTGTATGATTTTACGCAACTATGAGTCCAATTAGAAAAAGGCTTAAAAATTGGTCCAAAATTTACCGTCAATTTCTCTTCATTTTCACCAGTTAAGAATTTTTGATAAATTGCATATCTGAATGTGTGGTTGTGGTTTCTTCTTATCATTCTTATTTTAATTTTACTTCTTATTTGATCCTAACTCATTGCAATTGAGAAGGGATCCGGTAAGAAGAAAAACTAAAATGAGAAGAATAAGAAGAACTTCTAGCTACACATTTCAAATAAGGGAGAGATTTTCAAGAGGAGATGCATCTATTTTTATAGATGCATCTGAAATGTGTGGTTTTGGTTTCTTCTTATCATTCTCATTTTAATTTTTCTTCTTATTTGATCCTAACTCTATTCCAATTAATAAAAAAAACATATGTATCTGAGTATTTAGTTTAGGAGCTTTTTAAACCGTCACAATGCATAGGCAAAATAAAAAACCTTTTAAATATCAGTATTACAATGCAGAATCTGGATCAAATGAGTTAACATGAGAAATTCTTAATTAAATGTGAGAAATGCATTCAGTTGTGTTATACGTAGTAGTTTTTATTCGTAGAAATACCTTTTTGTTGATTCAATGCCAACAGGTAATTCACAGTAGCCATTTTAGTGTAGATTCACTAAAATTTGTAATTGATTGATCAAAACTTTGACATTTATATGATATTTTGCAAAATTTGTTCCTTTTAAACCAATTACAAATAATAACTTAAGTTATCTAAACAATTTCCATGCTAATGAAGTATCTAAATACAATTTAAGAAGATAAACGAGTAACAAAGATTTACACAAGTATTTTTTGAATGTTTAAACTTTTATTAGAAATGAATAAAAAAGTTTACTAAGATTGTTTGCGGAATAACAATCCAAGTTGAATGACAGTTTTTCGGTGATCTCCTCACTGACTTAAACATAACCAAAGTTAATGTTTAAGTAAAAACTATGCTAATCTCTGAATAATGCTCTTAAGTCTTAAATGTCTTTCATATTAATTGCAAGAGATAACATTTACCCATTTGAAACATTCTGTTATATAGGCAGAGTTCAAGGTGGTTACCCATGGGGTAATAGGGACGTGTCACATCGCTACCTTACTTCATCAAATGCTTCTATTATTGGAATGCGTCCAATCTCACTTTAGGAAACAATGTTGACAACTGTTTCTCCCATTATACGAACTCTTGTACTATTCTTCGACTTTATTGTTGAGTGCTTTCCTACTTATCTCTCCAAGAAAGTTTCCACATAAATATTATTAGATACTTAGATATTGTCATAAGTATCAAGGTTCAGAATGCTATTGATGTTAGTGGGGAGTCAGTGAGACATTGTCAGATCTCACTGACCCCATCATCTTATGTTGATTTAGTGCTACACTTACTGAATACCGCTTCATTAAGTGGTGAGACTTCTTCTGTCTCTGAAGAACTCTGAAGATAATTCCCTTAATGTACTTTCTTTCAGTGACTGTTTTGACACTTAGTATATTTTATGTTCAAATAACAATTAGAGACTATATATTGGACAATGGACACTGAATTGGCAAAACAACAAATAATATGAACCAGATGTTAGATTTTCAAAACTTTGAATCTTCTAATCAACTAAAAATCATTTTTACGTAAAAACAAATCATTAAAAACCATGAATCAAGGTTACAAATTGCGATTTTCATGATTTCTCATATTTATTAATTTCTCACATGCATGAACTAAAGTCTTACGATGCAAAACCATAAAGCATAATGTTAACTTAGGTAATTAGTCATATAGATTCGAGAATATAACGACACAAGTTAAAGGTAAGTGTAAAAAAAGGTAGAACTTACATAAACATTAGTGGGAAGCTAAAGGGCCCAAAAGATATTTGTTTGAATTAATATGGGAAATCTAAATCCTAACGTAATTAGGTTTTTGTTTTGTGTTACATTGAGGCTTATTAGTAAACCGTATGTTAACACTACGAACCTAAACCTAGAAAATATACCAACAAAGGGTCGTCGAGATCAAAGCACCATATTCGTCACAGGTATATATGTTAAATCTTACATGGTTGTTTTCGTGTTGATAAATCGTTAAGAGTCAATCATATCATATTGTTGAAACCGTGTTTTTGAATGATGTAAATCGATCTAGTTTCTGATATACAAAAGTTCGCCAGTTTCATATATTAAGTCTTTGATGAAAATCTACGTGACTAGTAATTTTGAAAAAGGGTTTAAAAACGGGACATGTATTTAATTACTGCTAGAGTTTAGGCCTAAAAAAGTTGTGATTATGGTTCCATGTTTGCAAATTGCAATTTAGGGTATATGGTAACATTGGTTATATGTAAATTGTGAAGCTAAATGATTTGATGTTAAAAGGGTTTCGATGAACACAACCCTAAGTTTGTTAAGAAATTGAAAAATGCAGAAGTTATGGTACTTTCAATCATGTCGAGGTGGTTATCGATCATCAAATTTTTCGGGACACTTATTATCTAACNAAATTGCGATTTTCATGATTTCTCGTATTTATTAATTTCTCACATGCATGAACTAAAGTCTTACGATGCAAAACCATAAAGCATAATGTTAACTTAGGTAATTAGTCATATAGATTCGAGTATATAACGACACAAGTTAAAGGTAAGTGTAAAAAAAAGGTAGAACTTACATAAACATTAGTGGGAAGCTAAAGGGCCCAAAAGATATTTGTTTGAATTAATATGGGAAATCTAAATCCTAACGTAATTAGGTTTTTGTTTTGTGTTACATTGAGGCTTATTAGTAAACCGTATGTTAACACTACGAACCTAAACCTAGAAAATATACCAACAAAGGGTCGTCGAGATCAAAGCACCATATTCGTCACAGGTATATATGTTAAATCTTACATGGTTGTTTTCGTGTTGATAAATCGTTAAGAGTCAATCATATCATATTGTTGAAACCGTGTTTTTGAATGATGTAAATCGATCTAGTTTCTGATATACAAAAGTTCGCCAGTTTCATATATTAAGTCTTTGATGAAAATCTACGTGACTAGTAATTTTGAAAAAGGGTTTAAAAACGGGACATGTATTTAATTACTGCTAGAGTTTAGGCCTAAAAAAGTTGTGATTATGGTTCCATGTTTGCAAATTGCAATTTAGGGTATATGGTAACATTGGTTATATGTAAATTGTGAAGCTAAATGATTTGATGTTAAAAGGGTTTCGATGAACACAACCCTAAGTTTGTTAAGAAATTGAAAAATGCAGAAGTTATGGTACTTTCAATCATGTCGAGGTGGTTATCGATCATCAAATTTTTCGGGACACTTATTATCTAACTTTAACAAGTATCCAAGTGATGCATGTCCTCAAATCCTAAATAAAATTACGTTTAGACCAAATAATTAACAACGTTTAATACGGAAATCAAATTCTGTGAAGCTAAATTAAACCTAATTAAATATTGGACGTACACCAAATTAGTTTAGCTCCTACATTCCGTTCGAGAGTTTGAGGTATGAGATGAATTAATGTTAAATCTCAAAGTGTTTTCATAAATGGTTGATTTCGAGTCTGAATCGAATGTTTTAACATATTCTAATTCGAAAGTCCTGAAAAGTTGTTGTTTTGAGGATAAAAACCATTAGAATGGATCTAATTAAACATGTGCCATAAGTTATTGATGAGAATAAGTCAATGTCAATCAATAGATGTGATTTGTCAATATTTTAAAGAAATTTTTCTTCCATATTTAGGTAGTTATTACACTTGCATTATAATGTTGAAATGCAATTCTAATCATCGTACGTGACCTACACCTAAATTATTTGCTAGGAAATGGAAACTAGCAGCCAACCCCTTAGTGACGCTGAATTCTGGATACTTGTTATGCGACCAGATGTCGAGCTGACAAGAGGTATGATGATCGGGGAAAACAACGTCCTTGTAGCAATAAAAAATAATGGCTCCTGGTGGAGAGTAACTAATAACGTCACGGTTGAAGGCAGTAATCTAGTTGTTGGTGGAGACACCAAAAAACTAGATGTTGGTAGTACCTAAAGGTGAAGAACCGGTAGATCTCTTATTCTCTTGGATAATTCTTTTGGGTGAATATTAAGTTTGTTGGATTCATTCATGTTTTTAAACTGAAGAACTAGGATTACCTCTTTGGTAAGGAGCTTTTTGAAGCGTTTTAGAGTGAAAGCTAGTGTTTTAAAGATTAACCTGCGACTTAAAACTATGGTAACAAATGCGGTCAATAGACAAATTTGATTTCAGTAACTTGTAACTTCACATGTTTTGTGTCAAGGGCATATGTTGAAAAGCCTTTCCTAGTATCATGCTATGCTTTAATCGTTGAAAAGGCTATTAATTATGCCTGCAATAAGAAAATAATTATAAACGACTCTCAACTTGTTTCACCATGTCGACCAATTTCTTCCTCATTTGCCTTTTTGCTAAATTTTGAGGTATGGATGCCCATGAAATGAAACGCAACTCAAACGAATCCAAAGTGGCATTTGAGATAGAAATGGTTAAAACAAGCTAGTGATCGATCATATGTTGGAGCACTACAATTCATGTTTGGATTGTAGGTCACACATCCAACGTAGAATGAGCATAGCCTTCGCGCATTAGAGAAACAAATGAAAATCTTACTATATCCATGGAATAATAATATGTGACTTTGTAATATGTGATGGTATGTTAAGTGATGTGCCATAGTTTGTACATTTTAGCTTTGTTAATTTATCTCATTGGTTACTTGTTTATGTTGACCTTGCTCATGATTCGTTGCATGCGTGACCGGTAGTTATGTCTGCGGGCTGGGTTCACTTCTAAATTAGTCTGTGTCGTGGTTTAGTATCTCACTGTTTTGGTTATGCAGTGCGGTGAGGTCCTAAAACACCATATCTTTCTATCAGAAAGCAAATTCATGAGCTGCTCAAGACAATAAGGTCAGGTCAATCATGATTACGTTTTGCACATATGCGATTGCAGACTTACACCTGTGTGGGTTACAAAAACTCGTTACAGATGAAAGATACAGTCGGGCGGCAGTTTGTAATCCTTGTAGTGCCTTGGAATTTTTTTTTTTTTTTTTTTTTTTTTTTTTTTTTTTTTTTTTTTTTTTTTATAATAATCTACGTTACACTCATTTTTTTCCTCTCTATAAAGTAATCAAAATTTCAAAAATTTCCTTAAGGTAAGGATATGGAAGTGAAGTGAGTGATTAGCATTACCGAAATTAGTAACGGTGAGCAAAATTATATGAGAGCTTGAAACTTTACTATATCGATCAATCAAAAGATTGCAACCCTCCTAAGAACCAATTTATAGTGTAGTTTTAAAAAATTATTAAAGTGTGACCGGCTTCACCCTGCTCAAAAAGTGTTGTACATTAATTGGAGTTACTTTTGCGGGTGTGAGTTTTCTATAGGTCGACTTAATTATCAACATATATAAAGGTTATTGTGTTGTTTTTGACATATGAATTATTTTTCAAAAATTTTGAGATTTTAATTTTTTTAGCAACAGCACCAGCAACAGCACCAGCACCAATAAATTTATATATATAAAAAAAAAAAAAAAAAAAAATCAATTTTGATCCTTTTCCACACCGGCATCAGCAACATCTATTTTTGCCAAACATACAAGTATCTTTTCACTATAACCATTTACAACAAAAAAATAAAAATAAAAAATGATATGCTGATAATTTTTAATATTTTTATTTCATATTAAAGTTTTAAATTTGTTGAATTAAGCATGCTTTTACTTTTTTTCATGATACCTTTTAGATCAAAACTTGTCTCGTATATTCAGTGCTAGAAAAAATTTTATGGGAGGGCCGAAACAAATTTTTTTCCGGAAAAACATTAGATGGGAGGGCCGAGATGAAAAAAATAATTTTAAACACATGAAATCGTGAAAAAATACACTAACAATATTAGGCCTAGAAGGGCCGTGACCCTTCCCGGTCCTCACTAAGCTCCGCCCTTGCGTATAGTCGTATCTTCCCGACGTTAACCGAAACTACTAGAACCTTCTCCATTCCTTTCCAGAAACATCTTCTCGTTCCCTATAAATATACCCACCATCAAGACACCAAAAACGCAATCACATTGCAATCGAAAAACATCTCAGTTAGCTAATTCAAAAGATGGACATCCTGATGGGCTTAGACTCACCTTTATTACTTAACAACAACCTTCATTATCACATCCTCGACGACACAACCAACAACAAATCAAAACCAACACGCGCTTACGTACGTGATGCAAGAGCAATGTCGGCAACACCAGCAGACGTGAAGGAATATCCAAACGCATACGTCTTCATAGTCGACATGCCTGGATTGAAATCAGGTGATATCAAGGTTCAAGTTGAAGATGATAATGTGTTGGTCATAAGTGGAGAAACGAAACGTGAAGAGGAAGAAAAGGAAGGTGTGAAGTATATTCGAATGGAGAGAAGGATTGGTAAGTTTATGAGGAAGTTTTCGTTGCCCGAAGACGCGAATATTGAGAAGATTTCGGCTGTTTGTCAAGACGGAGTGTTGAATGTTACTGTTGAGAAGCTGCCTCCACCCGAGCCTAAGAAGCGGAAGTTGGTTCAAGTTCAGGTTGCTTGAGGGAATTAGGACTGAGTTAGAACGTGTTTGTGGTGGTTAATGTTTTTATGAATAATGCGGATCTTGTTTGTAGTTTGAATATTGCATGACTATTTTGGTTTTAAGAGCTATTAATTAGATAAAATGGTTTTTTGTCTTGCTTACTTTTATTATTCATAGATGTTGCTACAATCTGTTATTGGATGTGTAACCATGGTCCATCTTTTAGAAAAATGGGGATAGTTGAAAAGATTGCTTACGCGACGAAAATCATTGTTAAGCAGTTACTTTACCAATTATACAACGAAAACATGAGATACTACAAATCACAATCAATAACAAGAACACAAATTTTAAAACTTTCTTTGCTTCCGCTGATACTACTAATCACAATCAATAACAAGAACACAAGTCATCGTAGACCCTTGTTAGAGGACGCGTCATCATCTTGATGCATATCCCTTTTTCGTTCAGCAGCATTCACTTGACCATCATCTTTTGTCGAATCCATCTTATCAGTTTCAAGCTCTTTCTTACTTTCTTCAATCTTCACCAAATCAGCAGCCTTTTCAATTAGTTTCTCACTTTATATTTCTTCAACTGAGCTAGCCAAGATTAATACTACTTCCATCCCCAACATAAACTACGGTGCGACATTTTCTAGATCACTCAAGTTTACTCCAACCGTATTTTCAAGATTACTACTTCCAACCCCAATACTAACTCCATTGTTTTCACCATCATTTTTTGAGTTTTCAAGAACGTTAACAACGTTTTGACCATCATTAATCACATTTGAATCAACTACAGGACCTAGTACACCAACACGCTTCCAAAACCGGTCCCAACAACCGCATCATCACCATCTTCTTTCATCTTCCAATACCCGTTTTCGTTTATTAAAGCAACTATCACATTATCTCCATTGATTATTTTATCACATCTTAGTTAATTCGTTTGAAACAAGTAGTTTCCAAAACAACGCATCACTTTCTTGATTACTAGGCCTTTTTTTTTTTTTTTTTTTTTTTTTTTTTTTTTTTTTTTTTTTTTTTTTTTTTTTTTTTTTTTTTTTTTTTTTTTTTTTTTTTTTTTTTTT
>LBNU01019669.1:100228-111607 GCA_014162995.1 Artemisia annua
AAAAATTTTCATAAAAATCATCAAGTTTGCAACTTTCTTGTAGTTTTGGTGTTTTTAAGCTTAGAAGTACAAAAATCTTGGATTAAAAACGTGATTTGGGTGTGTTTTTTTTGAAAAACAAAAATCTGCCAAATTGTACTATTTATCGAGAACCTTAGACCCTAATCTATCGAGATCCTCATAAGTTGCTCTTCTTCAGATTTGGTGGCCTACTCAGTGGTTTCTATCTTGTATAAGTTAGAAATAACACTTCGACTTCGGATAACTATCTAAATTGTATAATCTAGATAAGTTTGAAATACTTTTTCGATAATCAAAATTTTATCGAGAACCTTTGACAAAAGTTATCGAGAACTTCTGCTGAACCTATCGAGAACTTTTGCTAAAATTTATCGAGAAACTTTGCTCATAATTATCGAGAAACTTTTGCATTTTATCGAGAAGTTGACTAGTTATCGAAATCACCTTATCTAGCACATTATCGAAATCATTATCGAGAACATCTTATCGAGATCCTTGCAAAGTTATCGAAATCATTGGAAGTCTATCGAGATCTTTGATACTTTATCGAGAACACCTGGAATTTATCGAGAACTTGGGAATTTGGTTGATTTCTGACGACTAAACTTCAAACGGCTATAACTTTTGATCCGTAACTCCGTTTTGGACGAAATACCTGTCAAAACGACCATGAGATCGAGGAGAACGACACGTTGAATCATCTANAGATGAGGAGAACAGCACGTTGAATATGTAACGATTATTCAACCCAACCTTCAAGGTCTAAATCCTCTCCGAGAAGAAGTTATTGAGGTTTTAAGCTTTCAGAACCGATTTTCACAACAAATTCAACACCAAACTCTACTCCTATTTCGTTGGAACGATCCTAAATCAACTTTATCTAATCATCACTGAATCAATGGCAACTCAACAAGATATTCATGCTGCCGGTGCTGAAAACCGTCCTCCTATGCTTGAAAAGGGTGGTTATCTTCCATGGACAAGCCGTATGCTTCGCTACATCAAAACCAAAGAAGATCTTGGTAAACTCATGATCAAATCCATTGAAAACGGTCCATTCCAGCCAAAAGAAATCCTTTATCCGGGTAATCCAGATGGAACACCTCCTATTCAACCATTCTATCGTCTCCAAAAAGAAGAAGATTACACATCTGAAGACTGGAAGCAGATTAGAGCAGATGATATGGCAATGCATCTCATTCAACTTGGTTTACCTCGTGAGATCTTTGCTGCAGTCGACAGTTGTCAAACAACTTATGCTATGTGGGAACGAGTTAGAAGACTTTGTCATGGAATGGAAATTGGACAACAAGATGTTGAGAACAAGCTTCTAACAGAATGGGAAAACTTCACATCCACAGCAGGTGAACAGATTGAATCATACTACACCAGGTTTTGTACCTTGATGAATGAGCTGATCAGAAACAAGTTGGAACCACGACAAATTGTGACAAACATTAAGTTCATCAAAATCTACCAGAAGAATGGGGTCGCTATGTCACAATTGTCAACCAAACCAAGAATCTTCATCAGGTGGATTATGATCAACTCTATGACTTCTTAAAGAAAAACCAAGCTGAGGCAAATGAAGTTAGGAAGGAAAAAGTGGCTAAGAATCATGATCCTCTTGCACTCATTGCTACAACACCAACACCTCTACCAGTGAACACACAACAACCATCATCATCTTCCACTCACAACTATGTGCAACAACCATACGTTTCACAACCAACACCTCTCTATCAACAATCATTCTACCCACAACAACACGAAGTCATTCCACAACAACTACCAGATCAACAATTCCAAGAACCCGAATTCACTGATAATGATGAGAATCTTGCTGCAATAACTCAAGCATTTGCTCTTCTGACTAAGGCATTCCAAGGACGCTATTCAACTCCAACTAACAACAACCAACGAATTTCATCGAACACTCGTAACAAGCAGATTGCTCAACCGAGGTTCAACATGGGCAATACGGGTCAAATGGTTGGTGTTATGGGGAATCAGCAAGGATATGCTACGGGCTTTCACATGGGGAATCAGAATCAGATGGGTCAGTATGCAGGAAATAGGATGGGTCAAAGGAATCAGATGGGTCAGTTTGTTGGGAATCAGCGGGGTCAGTATGTTGGTAATCAGGCTATGGGTAATCAGGTTGGAAATGTTGCAGCTCAGGTTGGAGGGAATAATGGTAATGTGAACGTGAATCAGGGAAATTTGGTTAAGTGTTTCAATTGTCAGGGTGTCGGTCACATGGCAAGGAACTGTCCTTCTAGGGTGGATAAGAAAAATCCTGAGTACTTGCAGAAAGCATTGATGTTGGCTCAGAAGCAGCAAGCAGGATTTCAGTTGAATGCTGAGGAGATTGACTACATGGCACTCATGGATGATATGGAAGATTGTGAAGATATTGATGCGAACTGCATATTCATGGCGAATCTCCAGGAGGCTAAGTATGACACAGATTCTGAGACACCGCCGGTTTTTGATGCTAATGTGATATCTGAGGTACCATTAAACAATTCTTTCAACAATAATGATATGTTTAATATGTCCCCTCATGAGGAACAGCATTCTGAGACACAAGTATACGATTATGATACATACCAGGAAATGCCGAATAATAGCAATATTGATTCGTCAAATCCCGATATGAATCATAATGGAGGCTTTGTTTCACAGCATGCTGAGAATGATGAGGAAACACGTGCTTTATTTGAATCATTGTTGAATAATTGTCAAATTGAGATTGAGAATGTGAAAAAGGTCAATCGCGAAGCTAAGGCCGCGAATGCTAAATTGACCGCTGAGCTTGCGAGATACAAGGAAAAAGAAAAAGCTTTTCAATTTCATACACAAAGATTGTCTGAATTAGAAACTGGTTATCAAAATTCTGTTTCAAGGGAAAAACATTTGCAAATAAAATATGATACACTTGATGTTAATTTACAAAAGCAAATTAGATCCCTAAATGCGGAAATTTCTGATTTACAAAACCAACTTTCTAAACATAAAACAGCTTATACCAATCTTCAAAAAGAACGGGATGAGTTGAAAAAGGAATTTGCAAAGAAAGAAGATAAGCTTTTAGAAGAAATCAAAGAGTCAGAAAATAAGATTGCAAAACTTGAAGATTTGTTGGTTAAAACGGGTCATTCATCACAATCTCATAAAATGATTGCAAATCAGACAGATCCGATTTACCACACAAAATATAAAATGGCTCTTGGTCAAACACCTTGTAATCTCAAGAAAGCTCGGCAAGAACAGAATGTGATTTATAATGGAAATGTGCTTTTAGAGAAACATGATCCTCCTTATGTGCGTGATTATGATGACACAATAGCTCATGCGGAAGAGAGTCACAATAAAATGAAGCAAAAGAATCCAGATTTAAAACCTATTGATTACAACAAATGGAACGAAATTAATGGAATCACTTTTGTCCCTCAAAAACAAACACCAAATGTTTCAAAACTATCGATTTTCAAGAAAATGCTTTCAAAACCACAAGTTGTCTCTAAAAATCTTTCAAAAATGGAACAAATGTCGTCAGACAATCCTTTTAACACAAGTGAAACTAGAGGCATACTTGATGATGTGAAAAAGAGAATCAAAGTTCTTCAAAGCATTGTTGATTCCAAAACCACAATTGGTATTGAAAATTGGCATTCGAGTTTTCATAAAGAAATGAAAAAGGTGTTTCAAACAGAAATTACAATCCCACTGTATAACATCAGTGCGAGAGTAATTCATCTTGAAAATGCTTTGTTAAAAGAAACAACCGACTTTGTCAAGGACCACAAATCCCTGGTAAAGGAAGTTAATGAAACTCGTGAAAACATGAAACTTTTGGATAGATTAAATGACTCTCTCTTCGAAGCTGTTTTGTCTACTGATGTGATGTCTATTGTGTTGCAAACATATTCTGTTGAGGATGATGAGAGACTTCGAGCTGAGACCTCCGCACTTGTTTCAAAATATGAAAATGCTCTTATTAAACTTGAAAAAGAAAACGTGTCATATTTTAAACAACTTGATCGAAAAAAGGAAGAATGCAAGTATGACAAATTGTCATATGAGCGTGATTTCAAGAAGTTGCAAGAGCAAAATGATCTTTTGAAGTCTCAGCTTGAAAGTTTAAAAGGAAAGGGTGTGGAAACTAAGCTTGAAAAACCAAAGACTTCGGAGAAACCAAATGCTTTTAATACGGTTGTAAAACCAAAAATGTCAATTTCTCGGTTTGCTCCAAAAGTCGATGTGAACAAAGATTTATCAAAAACAGTCATTCCATCACCTTTGCCAAAGAATGTTGAAAAAGAAAAGAATGTTGTGAAAAACAAAGCTGTTGTCGAAAAACCAAAAGTGATAGCCCCAGGCCTTTTTAGGATTAGTCCCACTATTGCGTGTGCCTCAACATCTAGGACAAATGAAAAATGCAAAAAGGATAATTCTAATAAGCCTAAGGATGCTAAAAATGACAACAAAATAAATCCTAATGCGTGTGCCTTACCTTCTACAGGAATAGCAAGCACCTCTAGGAACAGCAGACTAAAGCCTAAGAGCAATACAAGGAACAATAGAGTCTTGCCTGTCACTAAGAGTAGTTGCAAGAATAAAGTGGATGAAGTAGAAGAACACCATAGGAATTTATCGCTTTGTAATAAGAGACATATTTCATCTGAATGTAATGTCGAGCGTACTGTTTCTAATGCATGTAATGACTCTGTTGGTTTAAAATGCAAGAAATCTTTAATTAATGATGTTCATGATGAATGTGTTTCTACGAATGAGAATGTGATGTCTAAACTGAAAGATGTTCGAAAAGGACCTAGCGCTAAATCTAGATATGTGGCTAATCTAATTAAAACACTTAGGAACACCACTAATATTTACACGCCTAGGAACTATCTCAAGTATTGTGTTTGGATACCAACGGGTAGAGAATTCTGATGTGAGTTTAGTGGAGTACTTATTCTCGGATCGTTGTCCCGACGAAGATTTGACGGCGAATAAGTCGAAAACGAATGTGTGTGAGTGAAGTGAATAGAGAAAAATTGTTTTGATTTGGAATTTACACTACAAATTATATGAATTAACTAATAAAGCTAAACGTACAAGCATATTAAGCACAAATGATAAAACCATAAACGCGAATTAAAAATAAAACGTCTACGTAACAAAATAAAACGCGAATTTTAAGCTATGTTAATCCTACGGGCTCAAAAGTAATTTTTAAAACTTTGAAATGATAAAAGAAAATTTTAGGAAAAAGAAAAATATTTTTTTGGCTTTTTATTTATTTAATATGAATTAAAAACTATTTATGTATTTTTGTTTAATAAAAGAAAACTAAACTAATTTTAAAATGAAAAATTGATTCTACAAATTTATTTTCTAAAAATCTTATTAAAATGAAAATGAAATTTAGAAATAAAAACAGAAAATATTTTTTGTATTTTTGTGATTTAATTTGAAATTAAAAATGATTTAAAATTCTAAAAACTATTTAAAAATAAAAAGAAATAGTAAATGAATTCAGAAAATTATGAAATTTTTACAGAAAATCTAAAACGTTATTTGAAATCTGAGAAAAATAAGAAAAATGAAAAATTAAGTTGGAAAAGTGCTTATTGGCTTATTACAGCTTATTGCAAGTGCTTATTAATAAGCACTTGCAACAAAACTTAATGAAACTGTCACAGAAGGTTCATAGTACTAAAATAAGCTCAAACCAACTCTAGATAGACCACAAAACAAACAGAAACACTAAAATGGACAAATGAACAGTTTTTAATAAGCTAAAGCAATGAGCAGATAAATTCTAGAATAAGCCAAAAGCTAGGTAACAATGTAAAACACTAAAACAAACTTAAAACTACTCAAGTAATACAAATCTGCTCAGTGAATCAACAAAAAGGAACAACTGCAGACTTAAGATGAAATCAGCAAAACATGTTCTAAACCCTCAACAAACAGGCTTGATTAAGCAGTCCAATAAGCTCAAATCTAAAATATTATGGGGGCAAAATGTCTACTACCTAGCTAACTATGCAAAAACATGAAAAGCCCTATGCCTTAAGACCTAATTGAACTCTAATTGAAACCTTAGAGCAGCAGAGTAAACTGGTTTGTGACTGCAAATTCATCAGTGTATACTGACTTTTGCATATCACATCACAGTTGACTTTTTCTAATTTTAATGTCCTAATTCTGATGCTAGGTGTTCACAGATCAAGTCTAAGCCATAAATTTTCAATCACAAACTTCAAATGAATCAAATGACATAAAACAGCAAGAACATGATTCAACAACACCAGCAGATATGAAGTTGATAGGCTATTTTGACTTTCTGGTTTTATTCTACTAGTTTGATGCTTGAACGTATTTGTCTATGCCTAAAGTTAACTGTCTATGCAATAATCTCAGCAGAATAACCTCAAGAGCATGCAAAAAGCTAAAGATCCAAACACCCCTGAACTTATACCAAATCACTATCACTCACTGATGTAGGCTGCTATCATCCAATCAAATGATCAAAATGAATCAATAAACCATACTGGACATCAGATAAACAGCAAACACAAACATCAACTCTACTACTTACTATCACAAATTCTACACAGCTATTAGGCATAACAACTCAGTTCCAATTAACAACCTACAAAGTGAATCAGACTAGATCAGTTTAACACACATTACACTAAAACATGATCAAACAAACAAGATGCAACAGTAAATCAACAAGTAATAAAGATCTAAGCTATTCATCAGAGTGAAACTTGAATTTTAACTACGCGAACTGCATAAGGAATGAAAAGTAAAATTGAGAGCTTACAACTTCAGTTCTCAGCTTTCTGAGAACCTCCTTAAGCTAGCCTATCTTTAAGATAGGCTTATATCACCTCTGCAACAAAATTTCACCACTGATCACCCTACTTCATTCTGAACTTCATTGACCTTACCATTAGAACTAGTTAATGATGAATTAAAGTAGCCAAAATCAACAAGCTAATGAGAAGCTTGAAAAGCTTCTGAAAACAGTTTAAAAAGTTTTAAAAACAGATTTATCTCTATAAATTGCTCTGAAAATTAAATGACAAGATATTGAAGAGAACACTAAAATTTTATTAATACTGAAATTAGAACAATACAAAAGGTTTAAACAATCTACTTTTACATTGATTAACTAATCTATCCTACTCCTAAGCTACTAACTAACCATTAACTAACTACTAACTATCTAACCATCGAATTGTGAGTGAGGAGCTCTTTATATAGCCTTGAGGTGAGGAGGAGCGTGTTCTGAGAGCATTCCAGAAGAAGAATCTTCACCGAATATCCAATTTTAGATCCCTTGTGATGCAATTCGTCCAATCAGAGCTCTCCAAGTCATCCCTGTGACGCGTTTCAATCAATCATAGCAGGCCACGTGTTATTCCCTTGTCAGAGGGTGTCAGGGTTGTGGTTTAATTACCCTATTACCCTTTAATACGAGGATAATTAAGGAAAGGGTGATTTAGGGTTCATAAGAGCTGGGAAAGGGTAAATTTGGGGGAAAAATGAGCGCGTATGGGGTTTTTATTTTATTTATATTTATTTTGAACCGTGGGTTGGGAATGGGTTAGTGGGCCGGGTTGTTTATGGTGGGATTGGGCTTGGGATTTTGGTTTATTTGTTTTGGGTTTAAAGAATTTAGGATATAGTTTTTATGTGTAAAAAGGTTTAAGGACTAAAATTGTAACTTCTGATTTTCCAGGGACCACTTGTGTAAATTAATCCAGGGACTATTCTTGGTATTTGTTGATTCATTGAGGACCAATTTCGTCATTTTGAGCTCAAATGTAAAAAAATACTTCCCCGACTCCGGCTTTTGATCCTTTTCCAATCCCGTGCTCGTGTTGCGTTTTTCTCTTGATTTTTGTCCATATCTCACATATCCGTACCTGCACTTGTAAAAACACAAAAACAACAAATCTTTGGCATTTTGTTAGTGCTTTGGTCGTTTTTGGTCTTTATTTGGTAAACAAATGATATGTGATTTAACACATATCAAATTCACACTCCAGGATGGAAAACTAGAACTAGCTCAAGCTAAACAAGTAGCACCCATCTATGAATGTGATTTGGATTGTACCCCTAACCCAATGGAACCTAATTCAACACGGTTTCCAAATACAAACTCTTCTGTTTTTGGCAGGTTGTCGAAATTTGTCTTTGGATCGTCGACTCGGGTTGCTCCAAGCACATGACCGGGAACTTAAAGCTGCTGATCAACTTTGTATGGAAATTTATGGGAACATTTCGTTTTGGAAATGATCACATTGCAGCTATTTCGGGTTATGGAGATCTTCAGTTTGGAAATTACTTAATCACTCGGGTTTACTACGTTCAAGGGTTGGGACACAATTTGTTTTCAGTTGGTCAGTTCTGTGATGCAGATTTAGAGGTGGCATTCAGGAGAAATAAGGTTTTTGTCAGAAATTTGGTTGGGGATAATCTCTTAACTGGAAATCGTAGCACAAACCTTTATGCAATTGATATTAATCAAATGGCATCCTCATCACCAATTTGTCTCATGACACGAGCAACTGATACAAAGTCATGGTTATGGCATCGAAGATTGTCTCACCTCAATTTCGACACCATCAACAAACTTGCAAAAGATAACATCGTCACCGGACTTCCCAAATTCAAATACACCAAAGATCACTTATGTCCATCTTGTGAACAAGGAAAAAGCAAAAGAGCTACTTATAAACCCAAAACCGTACCTAGTTCGGAAGCAAGGTTGCATCTGTTACACATGGACTTATGTGGCCCAATGAGAGTTGAAAGTATCAATGGGAAGAAGTATATTCTTGTTATTGTTGATGATTACTCAAGATATACATGGGTAAAGTTTTTGAGATCGAAAGATGAAGCACCTGGAAACATCATCACCTTTCTGAAGCGAATTCAAGTTCTACTTCAAGCTCCAGTAAGGATCGTAAGAACAGACTCAACGCTAAGTAGTTAGTCATCTTCTCTTAAGAAGGTTTGCACGAAAAATGAGGTCCACATCAAGGATACTGGATACATACATAGACTTTGGAATACAAGAAATAGACATAAGTTGGCGAGTACATTTCACGTGCACCTCATGCATCCGATCTAGGATCGTCACATGCACCTCACGCGCGACCAACTTTAGTCTTAACACTTAAGCTCATAATCCATAAATCTCAACATAAATCCTTATTCTTTCTTTTCATTTTTTCACTTTTTTCATACCTTTTTTTTTTTTTCATTTTTTTCTTTCTTTTTCTTGCCTTAGTAACTTTTCAACTCCGAACCTTCACGGTTTTAATCCAAGACCTACCGCCAACTGCTAAGGTTAGAATGTAGGATCCAAGGTCCGATCTCAATCCGAAGTCTCAAAGTACTTTAGCTATTATGAATACCGGGCTTTAAAGGGTAGCTCCGAAACCACATGCGTACTACGCAATTCAACATAATACAATACAATACAATACAATAGCGTGTATCCTTGATGTGTACCCAATTTTTCAAGCAAAGATTCTCTTAAGAAGATAAAGAACTAAATTTCGTTAAAATCGAGACATCTTTAATTATTATACACAAGATATGGGGTGAAACAAGCTGATGGGAACAAAAAGCCACAAGTACCTTCGATGAGCTTTAAAGAGAACCTCTACTCCACGTATGGCATCTAACTTCTAAATAAACACTATCATTTCTCGCTCTTCGCCTTTTTAAAGTTCTCAAATAATGAGTACTCGCGAATACTTAGCTGATAATCAAGCCACGCATATTTAAAGTCAAATACGGAAACTTGCAAACTCTAATAAAAGAATTCGCATTTTATAGCTCCTTTGATGTAAAAGACTAGCGGAAGCTTTTAAGCTGCGCATATATAAAGTAATGTACGGGAACTTGCAGATTCTAAAAGAAAGAATTCGCGTTTTATAGCTCCTTGTGTACAAAACTAGCACAAGCTTATGTGATCATCATTGGTTAAGGGAACAAGCTAGGGCTCAACACGCCCGGTCAAGTCAAAATATTATTCCTACTCTCGCCAACAAGAAAGTCAACACGGTGTCAAAACACTAATTCGAACTTTATTCTATTTTTTCACAACTTTTCAACACTTATTCTTTTGAAATTTTTCAAAATTTTCAATTTTTTTGCTATTTTTGCGGAAAAACGAGGTTGCGTGAGTAAACGATACAAATGAAAGTGCAAGTCAAATCAAATCGAAGATTGACCCCCCCAAACTAAAACGAAACATTGTCCTCAATGTTTGAAAAGGTAAGGGTAATCCTAACATAAGTCTAGGGCCGTTTATAAATTATGCCAAAGATGTTAGTCGATAAGATTTAGGATATAATGCGAACTTCCAAAAGCATGAATAATGAGACTCGAGTGGAGATGAGACAAAAAACGAGCACGAGAGTCTTCATTAATCGGGAAATTCCTGGACAATCAATACAAACAACCACGAAACACAAGAATGGAAGAGGTCGCCCCTCCTCACGTTATTGGTTAGAAAATAGAAAGAAGATAGAAAAGATAAGCATGGGGTGCCTCCCACGAAGCGCTTGTTTTTTTAACGAGTCGTGTAGCTTAGACTCGCCCCGAATTTACTTAATCATGGGGGAGCAAATAAGACGGACACCCGGCATAAACGGAGATGCCGGGGTCAAAAACGGTATCTTCACTCCCGGTGGAGTGGAAAGATGGAGAAATGAGAGGATAAGTATAGAAAGGGTGAAACACACGGATGATAAAAGCAAATTCATTGTTCAAATCATGGGTGGGTTGGGTGGGTAAAATATTAAGCATCGGATCATCATGATCATAAATCTCGTCCACCATACCAAAGACAACATCATTCTTATCAAACTCAAAATCTACATCCGGTGGTTTCGCGGGAGGACGAGGAGATGGAAGATCAAAAAGAAATGAATCATCCTCGTCATTCTCAATACCCGATGGTATCGAGTCATCCGAAGCAAGAAATAGATCGACATCCCCTAAAAGAGGGTCACGAGACGGATTATCAGAAATAGGTAAAGAATTAATCTCAAAATGAAAGCATTCGTAATCCGGAAGAGAGAAATCAGCATGAATAATGAGATTGCCACTACTCGTCTCTTCGAATCGAAAAATCTCAAGCTCGGGTAAAAAGTCACTATCCATATCGGGAATAGGAAATGAAGAGGTAATCATTGAATCAGAAGACGGAGTCGGATTTTTTAAAGCTTCGATTTTTGAAATAAGAAGATTGATATTGGATAATTTTTCACGAAGTAAATCATCTTCAATCTCATCGTCATCAAGGTCAAAATC
>LBNU01019669.1:119980-149028 GCA_014162995.1 Artemisia annua
ACATTGGTTATATGTAAATTGTGAAGCTAAATGATTTGATGTTAAAAGAGTTTCGATGAACACAACCCTAAGTTTGTTAAGAAATTGAAAAATGCAGAAGTTATGGTACTTTCAATCATGTCGAGGTGGTTATCGATCATCAAATTTTTTGGGACACTTATTATCTAACTTTAACAAGTATCCAAGTGATGCATGTCCTCAAATCCTAAATAAAACTACGTTTAGACCAAATAATTAACAACCTTTAATACGGAAATCAAATTCTGTGAAGCTAAATTAAACCTAATTAAATATTGGACGTACACCAAATTAGTTTAGCTCCTACATTCCGTTCGAGAGTTTGAGGTATGATATGAATTAATGTTAAATCTCAAAGTGTTTTCATAAAATGGTTGATTTCGAGTCTGAATCGATCATGTTTTAACATATTCTAATTCGAAAGTCCTGAAAAGTTGTTGTTTTGAGGACAAAAACCATTAGAATGGATCTAATTAAACATGTGCCTAAGTCAATGTCAATCAATAGATGTGATTTGCCAATATTTTAAAGAAATTTTTCTTCCATATTTAGGTAGTTATTACATTTGCATTATAATGTTGAAATGCAATTCTAATCATCGTACGTGACCTACACCTAAATTATTTGCTAGGAAATGGAAACTAGCAGCCAACCCCTTAGTGACGCTGAATTCTGGATACTTGTTATGCGACCAGATGTCGAGCTGACAAGAGGTATGATGATCGGGGAAAACAACGTCCTTGTAGCAATAAAAAATAATGGCTCCTGGTGGAGAGTAACTAATAACGTCACGGTTGAAGGCAGTAATCTAGTTGTTGGTGGAGACACCAAAAACCTAGATGTTGGAAGTACCTAAAGGTGAAGAACCGGTAGATCTCTTATTCTCTTAGATAATTCTTTTGGGTGAATATTAAGTTTGTTGGATTCATTCATGTTTTTAAACTGAAGAACTAGGATTACCTCTTTGGTAAGGAGCTTTTTGAAGCGTTTTAGAGTGAAAGCTAGTGTTTTAAAGACTAACCTCCGACTTAAAACTACGGTAACAAATGCGGTCAATAGACAAATTTGATTTCAGTAACTTGTAACTTCACATGTTTTGTGTCAAGGGCATATGTTGAAAAGCCTTTCCTAGTATCATGCTATGCTTTAATCGTTGAAAAGGCTATTAATTATGCCTGCAATAAGAAAAAAATTATAAACGACTCTCAACTTGTTTCACCATGTCGACCAATTTCTTCCTCATTTGCCTTTTTGCTAAATTTTGAGGTATGGATGCCCATGAAATGAAACGCAACTCAAACGAATCCAAAGTGGCATTTGAGATAGAAATGGTTAAAACAAGCTAGTGATTGATCATATGTTGGAGCACTACAATTCATGTTTGGATTGTAGGTCACGCATCCAACGTAGAATGAGCATAGCCTGCGCGCATTAGAGAAACAAATGGAAATCTTACTATATCCATGGAATAATAATATGTGACTTTGTAAAGCATTCATGTCCGGTATCTTAGCGCTATATATCTGAATGTTTAAAAGAACAGTACTGCTCCTAAGTTACCAATGTAAAGTGCTTTTATTTTATATCCTCAAAGATTAGGAATTACTGTAAGAAATATGGTCAAATTGAGTTCATGAAAAGTGCCTTGAAGAAGAAACATGTGAAGGTAGCAGAAGCATTTTTATATCTCTTCTAGATATTTTATTGCGCTAACTCGGTGAAAATGTATCTTATTCGTCAATTTTTAAATTTGTATGTAGCATCGTTTCAATCGGACGATTTAATAACTAACATTTTGAATTTCAATTATTTTGTGAATCGATCCGGCAGATAGTTAATTTGATACCTAAAATACATCCATCAATACACACAATAACAAAATTCTAAAAGTTATTTACAAACAATTTGAGCATAATGATCATGTTGAGTTTTTAGTGAGTGGGAAAAAAAAATGGGCCGTTGTGAGACTTTAATTTTGTTTGAAATTAAATTCACTCTCGCAACCAAGGTTTTGAAAATCAAACAAGAGATCGAACCATCAACAATTTTGGTTTCATGTTCAACCGGTTGGACAGGATTAAAAAACCGAATGACATTATTTATTTATTTTAGAATTCTAGAGAGCATTAAAGTATTAAACATTTCACCAAACACACATAACCAGTCATGTTGCAATTTTAAAATGCACCTTCTCATAAAACATCAAATATGTATAAAACAAAAGGCAAGAAAATCGAAAAGAAAGTATCTCTTTCTTGTTCAAAACAAAAGCCAAGAAAATCGAAAAGAAGAAGTCTATGGAATAGACATGTATCTCTTTCTTGTTCATTAGTCTATTTCAACCAACAACTGCCATGTGAAGCAAACCATACATAACTATAAACACTAACCAAAACACCGACAAGTAAAACACAACTTGTGGCCTGTTCGTCCGCGGTTCACCGGTTCTGGCCGGTACGGGTTATCCATTGGCAGTTCAACCTCTTCAAATAAACCGGCTTCATCCCCGTTCCCGGTTAAACCGGTTCGACCGACCTGCTTATACAACAACTGCAACATTACCTTTCATGTTCAAGTTGAACATTAGAGTATCTTAATCCAATAAATATAGTAGAGCTTTACGGATTATTACAATCAATTGTGCTTTAGTTTTTTGTTTTATGTTTTCTCTTGTGATAAAATTAAACTTATAGTTTTCTTAACTTTTCGTGAAACATACGTTGATTTTTTTACTCTGAGTAATGATTCTTTGAGTAGAGACATTGGTGTCATTCTGTGAAAAACCAAACGAGTGACTATCCTCACCTCAATAAACAACAAACAAAAAATACTAACTTGATATAGTGGCAAAGACATCCCCTCTCAACTATAAGGTCCTTAGTTTGACTCCCACCATGAGATAATTTATTTTCTTAATTTAACCTCAAATTTTGATGGAACATTAACATCCTAAATTTTACTAAGCTACTTAGGCCGGGTGTAATGGTCACTCGACCACCACCTTTATATCAGCGCCACATCAGGTTTTCAATACACCACCTTATCACCACCTTTAGAGACGTAATAGTCACCACTTAACCAAACACATAAAAATACATCAACTTATACCAACATATCTCACAATATACCTCATACACTCACAGACAAAAAATTCACCTTAAGTTTCGTTAGGTGAGTTCCACCACCCAAGTACCCAACCAACATTAAAACCCCTCCTTCGCATGTGGTTTGTTCGGCGGTTATGGCCCTCGCACGCCAAAGGCCTCCTTCCCATGTGGTGATGAAGCACCATAACGACTGGTCTTAAAATTGCCTTAGCTGAAAATTGTTGTTTCATTTAGTTATTTGTTATAAGAAGTACAAATTATTACTATAAGCATAAAGTTACAAATGACTTAAGCGGGTTGTTTATTTTTATAACATTAACACATAAATGAAGATATAGTACATAAGTTTTATAAGTTATGATAAGTTTTATGTTTCGACAATTTAGCTATAATCCATTAATTAGAATTATGTGTTTTTTATATCGCTGAAACACGCAAGTAAAAAGCTTTTTAAAAATCGACCAAAATGAACTCGTTCTAATTATAACTTTTTTATTGATTATATAAGATACATAAAGTATAAAGAAAATAAAATGAGCCGAGTAAATGAAAATAAATCTTTTCAAACAAGGAATACAAAAAATAAACGTGCAGCATAGCACGGTCTCTATAACCCTCGTTTAAAAACAAATCCGATCAAATCATCGTATGATACGCGGTAAATTTACTTTCTAGCGTATCATCATTTTCTTCAATTATTACAAATGTTTTTCGTATCATGCTTCGTACTCCTTCCGTCCCAAACTTAGCCATTTCTATTTCGAGATGTTTCAAAATAATAGTTTTCTTCTCGTGTCAATCAATCAAAAGAGAGTTTAATGGATAGGACTGATATTTGATTAGTTGAAGAGTGTAGTGCTTTAATTTTTCATAAATTGCGTATAGTGGAGGAGGGCGTACCATTTTAATGCATCTTTTAGGCTTAATTTTACTTTGCAAGTTGGGCCCAGCGAAACAGTAGAAAGTTTATTAGGTATATGAAAAGGTTTAGGCCCATCACTAATGGGCCATAAAAAAAAATCTCAATTTGATTTCACAAGTTGTTTGGATTCTGGCCTTGTTCGGGTGATGAATTATAGATTATCTTGTTGATTATCATTCTCCACAGGTTCTTTAAATTTGTGTTATGGCTGCTTAACTTTGATTTAAGTGCAACACTGAACACATTATCAATGTTAACATGAATTATCTAGTTTAACAGTATGTTATGTTGGTTAATGTTTATAACAATGTGTGTTTATATTATATAACATAGCACTAGCTTTTATAGAATATTGACCGATGATTTTCAAATTCATAACGACGACAGATAGGAAAATCTTGATTTTGACAAATGGTTGTCGTTTTGCAACATTGTGAAAAACGTACATCGACTGTATAATATTGACATTACTTCCATTAGATTAAACTCAAGTCGTTTCTATTATTGTACTTCGTATGCAATAAGGAACCTCGACACAACAATGAGCCAAATGTAGACATGTACATATCTCAGAAGTAGAGGTGAACAAAAAACCGAAAACCGATCCGATCCGAAAAAAACACTGAAAACCGGTTTCTCAAAAACCGGTAGGGAAAACCGAACCGCCTTAGAAACCGGTTTGCATTATTTGTTGTCAACCGGTTCTGGGTAAAAACAGTTTAAACCAAACCAGTTCTTGGTTTAAACCAAACATTTTCTCTCCCATTTCAAACTGAACCAGTTTTACGCAAAACTGGTTTTTGACTATTTGACTAAAATTGAAAATGGTTTTTAAACCGGTTTGGTTTTAAAAAAAAAAAAAAAAAAAAAAAAAAAAAAAAAAAAAAACCGAAATTTGCACCTCTACCCAGAAGAAATATCTCAAGAAATTTATGTGGTGATGCATAATTTGAATAATTGAATCCAGACATTATAATTTTATAAGATATACCTAATCCTTTTAGATATTTGATGCGTGCCATAAAAGGGACAAATAATTGACATCAACTACTATGATTAAGGTCCCACGAAACAAAACTTATACTGTATGTTCGAATAGAATCTATGGTTTTAACATGAGACAAATAATTGAAACAAACTGTAAAGATTTTGCTTATAAACTTTTAAATTAAATTAGTCGATAAATGTTCTTTCATTAATTTACATACATTTCAATATCATTTGCTAAAAGCTTAGAATAAAACTTCAAGCTGTAAATCGATATAAACAAGCAAACAAGTCAATTCTAGCCGAAAACACTCATTCTACAACACGGGCATATTGTCCGGTTCTCTAACCATGGTACCATACACTTGAAATGAAAACGGTGTGCACAAGGCAGTCGAGTTAGCTTATCGCCAACTTTGAACTTTTCCAAGCAAACGACACACTCGTATTGATCACATGACTTCCAATTCAACCCCATTTTACACCAACTAAACCTCTTTGAGCCGCATTTTTTCGAATCAAAAACCTCTGTTTGCAAATCCCCAACAATTATAGAAGTACTTGGTTTTCTCCCAATTTCTTCCACAAGACTAGCACTCCTAGATCTTTCTTGGCTACTTTGGATACAAAACAAGTCAAAAAAGATAACCCATATCAGAAAATGACAACTTTTTTTGTTTAGTAGGTTTTGTGTCGATTTTTCAAACATGTGTCCCTTGACCATTGAGATTACTAGATTAGTAAGTACCTATTGAGGTCTAATTGCCAGTGGCTTCTAAGCTTCCCATCTAGTCTTTCTTTGGCATTTTGGGCTGCACCTTCTAGCTTTTCATCTTGATCTACTTGGTGTATCATTCTTCTTTGCTATTTTCAAACATGAACAATTGATAAACATACATATATACACTTTGCTATACTTGTAAAGCTTCTCGTTAGCTAGGGTTTTCTAATGAAATCAGCAGTTCAAAAAAAGAGTTGTGCCGCTTATCAGATTTTGATAAGCAGATAAGCAGTTTTTAAAAGTTTTGTGACCCTTATGTTAAACTATCTATACAATGATTTGTTAATGAAACAAGGTATATAAAAAGATAAATCTTACTGATAATGAAGTAGATGTGAAATGAGTATCATAAAAACCTCTACCCCTTGAAGACCGAAAAGCCGAATTGAGCATAATCGAAGAATCTGACCACCGGGTACTCCCTGGAAATCGCCTCCTTCGAGCACATTCGAGTCCCGGTATCTTACCAGCCATTTCCCAATAAAAAACAAATTTGAGCTAAAGATTTTACCAAAATGGAGTACTCTTTATAATGTGATACATATAGTAGCATCACTACTGGTAGACAAAAATATGACCCACTAGCTGACCAAAGAAAATTGTTTTGTAAATGAATACGAAAATGTTAGAAGAATGTAAGTGTCAGACTGATTGGACTAGGATAAGAAACATAGTAATGGTCGAATGTAGACAAAATCTAGGATTTAGTGTTTCAAGACGAGCCACTTGATCATTCTAAGTATATCCTGTTCGGACCACACATAGAAAAATAGTCTATCTTTTTATATCGTTTTTGGTTATGTCTATATTCATAATGTCATTTTTTCATCCGTAATAGAGTGTCACACGACCCGGTCACCCACCTTGGACGCATTCCTCTTTGTTATGGCGATCTAACTAGATGCGGCGGCAAGCGATAAAAGAGAAGACTCGGTCACAAATTCGACGTACGTGTGACAAGGTTGTGTTTGTGATTTGGTTTGTGTTGTCTGAAGGTTTAGAAATGGCTTTGTGCGTGTGATTGTGAAATGTTGAAGCCATGAAATAGATAACACTTCTGCGATTATTATTATTATTATTATTATTATTATTATTATTATTATTATTTTATTTTTATTTTTTTATTGAGAAATACTAACAACGACCTTAAGGTTTGTTGTTAACAACAAGTTTTCTGAAAAACTTGAGAATATTAAGACACGGATATCAATCAATCCCTCATTTTTCGTTTAAATAACCAATGAAGAGAGTGCATTGTGTTTGAATTTGAGAAAATCAAAAAAACTGTTAGTAATTATTCATGATTTTATTTGAACATTGTATATTTTCTAAGCATGATTCTTAGAAAAATAGTTGTTGACAAAAAGTCAAAAATCCTAAAAGTTGTTGCTAGCAAATCCTAATTTTATTTCAAAATTTTAAAAATGTTGTTTACTGTTAATTTAAGCCCGTAAACTTTAAAAAAGAGGTATGGTTAATCACAATTCTAACTAAATTGCAAACTTAATCCATGTTAAATGAATATTAATAATTTTATATTTTTTTAATCATGAATGAAATTTTAGTTTAGTTTTTAAAACAATAAAATGAAAAACAAAAAAAAAAAATGGTGCTCGGCTCGTGGTCACTTTATTACACGAAGTTAATCATGAATAAGGGAGAAAAAAAAAAAAAAAAAAAAAAAAAAAAAAAAAAAAAAAGAAAAAAATAGTAAAACAAAAAAAAAAAAAAAAAAAAAAAAAAAAAAAAAAAAAAAAAAAAAAAAAAAAAAAGAGTTGTCTGATGTGACAGTGATGAACGTTGTTATGTGTGTTCACCATTACACTTAGTCTAAGGGGGAATTTAGTAAATTAAGTGGTTTGAAAATAAATCTATTTTGGCCTCTTAAATGAGTGATAGAAGTTTTTGTTGACCTCCCCAATGAGAGATAAAATTTTGGGCATACTCATTAAGTGAAAAAAAAAAACGCTTAAAGGTCTTCTGTAGTCCATTTAAAGGTCATTATCAAAAAAAAAAAAAAAAAAAAAAAAAAAAAAAAGTCACGAAGACTATATTTAAACACAAATTTAAGGAACCATTACTCTTTCGACACAACCTTTCAAAGGGAAATTGTCGAACAATGTATGTTTCACTTTGTATAGGGCGTGCAGAACTGATAATTCAATGCGAAATTAAAGTGGCAAAATTTGCAAGATCAAAACCGGTTAAGTTTGATCAATGATATCTTAGATTATAACATTTTGAGAAATGATTGACACACTTAAAAGTTATGTCTAATTTTGTGTCTAAACATGTGCGACAACAATGTTGTATCAACCGGACCTATTCTTCACAATACAATCAGGTAAGTTAGGCACAAAATTAAGGGCAAATTAAGTGAAAAATGTATTTAACTTGCCACTTTTTACCATTGTATGTAGCCTTCTTTTTTTTTCTTCCCAATCTGTCAATGAACTTGCAAAATCCATTCATTGCGTGTAGCGGTGACTTGTTTAACCTGCTGGGGCAGGTTAAACTAACGATCGTTAGGTTTATCATTGCAATATTAGTCCTTTAGACTAACGATCGTTTATAATGGCTACATACAATGACAAAAAGTAACAAGTTAGACGACTTTTATTATTTTTAAAATTTACGTACGTTTTTTACACGTTTTTGCACACATTTTTATACACGTTTTTATACACGTTTATACACACGTTTTTATACACGTTTTTTTGCATGTTTTAATACGGATTTTTATACACACATTTGTATACACGTTTTTATGCACGTTTTTAAAATTATTTCAATACATACATTTTTATACATTTTCGTCCGTTTTTTTACGTTTTCGCCCGTTTTTTTACGTTTTCGTCAGTTTTTTACGTTTTCGCCCGTTTTATTACGTTTTCATCAGTTTTTACGTTTTCGTCATTTTTTTGGCGTTTTCGCCTGTTTTTTTTACTTTTTCGTCCATTTTTTACGTTTTCGCCATTTTTTACGTTTTCATCCGTTTTTTTTACCTTTTGGTCTGGTTTTTTTTATGTTTTCGCCCTTTTTTTTACGTTTTCGTCTATTTTTATACGTTTTCGTCCGTTTTTTAACGTGTTCGCTATTTGTTTACGCTTTCGCCCGTTTTATTACGTTTTCGCCCGTTTTTTTTACGTTTTCATCTGTTTTTTTACGTTTGCGCACTTCTTTTACGTTTTCGTTCGTTTTTTTACGTTTTCGTCCGGTTTTTTATATTTCAGCCCGTTTTTTATGTTTTCGTCCCTTTTTTACGTTTTCGCCTATTTTTTTAATGTTTTCATCCGTTTTTTTACGCTTTCGCCCAAAACAAAACGGATGAAAACGTAAAAAATGGGCGAAAACGTAAAAAAACGGACGAAAACGTAAAAAAAACGGGTGAAACCTTAATAAAATGGGCAAAAACGTAAAAAAAACAGACGAAAACGTAAAAAAGAGTGAGAAAACGTAAAAAAACAGACGAAAACGTAAAAAAACGGACGAAAACGTAAAAAAAGGGCGAAAACATAAAAAACAGGACGAAAACGTAAAAAAACAGGTGAAAACGTAAAAAAAACAGACGAAAACGTATAAAAATGTATGTATTGAAATATTTTAAAAACGTGTGTAAAACCGTGCATAAAAACGTGTGTATAAAAAGGTGCATAAAAACGTGTATACAAATGTGTGTATAAAAATCCGTATAAAAACATGCATAAAAACGTGTATAAAAACGTGTGTATAAACGTGTATAAAAATGTGTATAAAAACATGTATAAAAATGTGTGCAAAAACGTGTAAAAAAACGTACGTAAATTTTAAAAATAATAAAAGTCATCTAACTTGTTACTTGTTGTCATTGTATGTAGCCATGATAAACGATCGTTAATCTAAATGACTAACATTGCAATGATAAATCTAACGATCGTTAGTTTAACCTGCCCCAGCAGGTTAAACAAGTCACCGCTACACGCAATGAACGGATTATGCAAGTTCATTGACAGATTGGGGAATAAAAAAGAATGCTACATACAATGGTAAAAAGTGGCAAGTTAAATACATTTTCAGGTAATTTGCCCCAAAATTAATCATGTATTTTAGGTCTTTCAATCTTTTTCCTAACATTTTTTGTGAATGATCGAGACTAGTTTATGTTTTCTTTAGTCTTTAGCAATCGCTTATACGTAGAGCTTATTCTTTTTTCTTTATAGTGTTAGGCTATTTACCTAAGGACCCATTGGATCATCCCTCCTACGATTGCTGGATTTTAATGCCTTTTCACCGAAGCTGCTTTGTTTGATGAGTTCGGCTGTTACCGGATTAATTATTATGTTTATTTTGTAAAGGGCTTCGTGCACTTTATATGTTTATTGTTGGCAGGGGCGGACCTATGTATTAGGTACGGGGTGGCGGCGCCCCCATGGCTAGCCAAAAAAGTTGCGATGTTAGTGTAATTTTTTTTTAATTTTGACCTTTTTGTGAAAATGCACCCCACTCGAAACTCAAATTGCCCCCCACCAACATACTAAAATACAACATTCAACACTTTAAAACTTTATAAATCCTCAATCTCTAAGCAATAATACTTGATTTATCATTTTAAATCTAATTTTTTCATCCGCATTTTGGTGCTATCGTCAAAAAAAATTTTTTGACCTCCATATCGGATTTTTCTGGGTCCGCCACTGATTGTTGGAAGTAGGAAATTCATTATGTTATAGTCTATACACTTAAACCAATATCATGAAAACTTCACATATATAATCCAAAGAAAGTTTGCATTTTGTTAGTTTGTTATGTTTCAATAGTACAGTGTTTGTCAAGATGCATCACCTACTATAGTTAGGCACTATCCTTTTATGACTTTTTGGTATTTTAAAAAGAAATGTAACAAATGAGTCATTTTTGTTTATCAAAAGTACATAGAAAATGATACGATGGAGTAACATTTATCAATAAAGTTATGCCATTGTTATATGTGAAATGAAAGCATGACTTATTTCCAAGTATAAGTCACGAAACATTAGATCTTTAATTTTTGACAAGCTACATAAAGTGATATTCATGGGTTAGAATTTCTTCATTACTTCTTGCTTAAACCTCCTTGACTACTTGGGCCTCCTTAGCAACACTCGCACCTATAGCCTCTTTCTTCACATCCTCAATTTGAAAAGCCGACACTGGGTAAGATTTATAAAGACCAGAACTGGTCCTGAAAGTGATCTTTCCCGTAAGTGGAGTGTCAACACTGACCTCACTTACGGGGATCCACATTAAAAGCTCCTTACTTTTAACACCCGTCAATTTCTTGACCTTTAACTTCTCCATGAACGCGGTTATCTCCTTTGCATACGATGTAACCTTCTTAATCTTTTCGTTATTGTATTTCATCTCGTTCTTTAGTCTAATCCACACAAAGCCTGTGTCTTTGACGTACCCACATTCCTCAATGCCTTTTAAAGGTAAGAGATTGTTAGGAAGTCCCATTTCCACGAGCCGAAGCTTTATTTTTTCTTGACAAATTTCATCCTCATAGCAAATTTCTGCATTTGCCCTGATGTTTTGTGTCACAAGAGACATTTTGGTGTAATATGAATTGGGATTTTTCTTTTATATGGCTCTTGGTTTGTTATTGTGGAGTGTGGGACAAATGCATGCTCCTTAAATAGCAATTCGGTAGATACATTTTTGCGTCTTGTTTCTTAAGTAACCAAAAATGTCATTTTCTAGTTCTTATTTATGGGGACTTTCAAGATGATAGTTGGTGTAAAGAGTTAGTTCAAACTTTAAACGTTAGTTTTCAAAATGTATACACATTTCATAAAGTTCCTATCCTATTGAAATTAATTCTTCGTTTGAATAACTTGCTAACAGAAGACCATGCTTATTACTATGACAACAAATTAATTATAAACTTCTTTCTAGAGACTACAAAAGTGCAAACAACTTCTTAATTAAGAAGACATCTCATTAAGTCATTATGCCATCAACACAAAAGGTATCCAAAAACTCTTCTAAATCCATGGATAATGTGAAAAATGAATCATATATGTCTTAGAAAAATACATTGTATATTATTTTAAATGTTTTTAACATTAAAATTGTTTAATCTATTTCACAGACCAAGTGCGTTTAAGAAAAATCAGAATTTTTTTTACAAAAATTAACACTAGAATTGAAAGCAAAATTCTCACATGACATTGCCAAACCTCCAAGTTATGCTTTTACCAATCAATAAGTATCTTCCTTATGTTTACTTCCCGATATCAAGTTAGTCATATCTCGAAAAAAAAGTGGTCTCTTTATTTTAGCGAGAGTCGACTCTTTTTTCTAGTATGAATACCACATTTATCATTAACGGTTATCATGATTATGATTTATTATTGTTATCACTATTTACCATTTCTTTTTCTTTTGAAATATTTGGCAATCTGGATATGTAAAATCAAAGGTTTAAGATCTCTTTGATTTATTTATAACTTTTTTCTAACTAGTTTCTATTTAGCTTGGGGCTCAATGAAAACTAAGCCAAAATTGAGCCGATTATCCAAATAACAAGTTGGTTCTGCTACTTGAATCAATAAGCTTCTTGGACTAACATGATTACATATTTTACTTATATCTTTTTACCTAATGTTTATGAATTCAAGATGTTTTGATGTCCGTCTTAAGGTCTTATCGATCGAGACAAACGAAAAAAAAAAAAAAAAAAAGTCTCGGTGACTGATCTGAAACACAAGTTTAAAGGACCATTGATCTTTCGACACAAACATTCGAAGGGACATTGTCAAACAAAGTATGTGTCGATTTGTGAGGGTTGTGCATAATTCGATCAATGCGAAAGTGGAAAACTCTACAAGATCAAAACCGATATCATCGATATCTTGGATTATAACATTTTTTTTATGAATGATCGAGGTTAGTTTCTATTCTTCTTTCGTCTTTAGCTATAAGCAATTTTTATTTATTTATTTATTTATTTATTTATTTATTTATAATAGTGTTAGGCCTAATTACCTATGGACGTATTGGATCCTTCCTTCGACCACTTTATTAAATTGTAGCCATAGGTGTATTTAGGCACCAGCCTTTTATGACTTTTTGGCATTTCAAAAATATATGTTAGGAATGAGCAATTTTTATTTGATCTATAGTTTCGAGGGTGGCAATAATAAAGATAGCATGATTATTCTTGAACTGTTAAGCAACTGCATTTCGAACTGTTAGAGAAAGCATGATATTATTCTCGTTATAATATAGATACAAATCAAAACTACATAGAAAATTATACGATGGAGTAAAATTTATCAATAAAATATCTATTTCAAAGTGAGAGTCACGAAACATTATATCTTTATTATTGACAAGATATCACCAACAACAAAAACAATAACCAATCCCGCCGGAGCGAGATATGAGGATGTCAGATGTAGAGAGTCGCATTCCTACCAGAGAGTAAGAGACTGTTTTGAGAAAGACCTCCGACAAATGTGTGGTGTGTGTGAGGATGGAAATGACTGACTTAAAAGAAAGCATATAAAGCAAAACGTACCAGTGTGCAAAGAGATAAACTTATATCGACATAGACTCATGAGAAGAATCAGAGCATGCAAGCATATATATGAAAAATATAGAATATTGACAAGATATATAGATTGATGTTCATCTGTTAAAATTTCTTCATTACTTCTTGCTTAAACCTCCTTGACTACTTGGGCCTCCTTAGCAACACTAGCACCTATAGTGTCTTTCTTCACGTCCTCAATTTGAAAAAACGACACCGGGTAAGATTTATAAAAACCAGAACTGGTCCTGAAAGTGATCTTTCCCGTAGGTGGAGTGTCAACACTCACCTCACTTAAGGGGATCCACATTAAAAGCTCCTTACTTTTAACACCCGTCAATTTCTTGATCTTGAACTTCTCCATGAATGCAGTTATCTCCTTTGTATATGATGTAACCTTCTTAATCTTTTCGTTATTGTATTTCATCTCGTTCTTTAGTCTAATCCACACAAACCCCGTATCTTTGACGTACCCACATTCCTCAATGCCTTTTAAAGGTAAGAGATTGTTAGGAAGTCCCATTTCTACGAGCCGAAGCTTTATTTTTTCTTGACAAATTTCATCCCCATAGAAAATTTCTGCATTTGCCCTTATGTTTTGTGTCACTACAGACATTTTGGTTTACTATGAATTGGGATTTGTTTCTTTAATTGTCTTGGTTTGTTAGTGTGTGGTGTGGAGTGTGGAGTGTGGAACAAATGTATGCTACTTATATAGCAATTCGGTAGATGCATTTTTGGGTCGTGTTTCTTAAGTAACCAAAAATGCCATTTTCTGGTTCTTATTTATGGGGACTTTCAAGATGATAGTTGGTGTAAAGAGTTAGTTTAAAGGTTTGTTTTCAAATTGTATACACATCTCATAAAGTTCCTATCCTATTGAAAATAATTTTTCGTCTGAATAACTTGCTAACAAGACCATACTCTTATTACTATGGCAATAAATTCATTGACAACTTCTTTGTAGAGACTACAAAAGTGCAAACAACTTCTTAAGAAGACATCTCATTAAGTCATCATGCCTTCAAAAACAAAAGGTATCCTAAAACTCTTATCTATCCATGGATAATGTGGAAAATGAATCATATATGTCATAGAAATTAAAGACATTATATATTATTTTAAATATTCATAACTTTAAAATCGTTAAAACTTTTTTCACTGGTTGACAACGAATACAGGTAGAAGTTCATGAAATGGAAATAAAAATAAATAAACTAAAGAAGGATTATAAACAAATATTTTGGACTGTTTAAGAAAAATCAGAATTTTTTTTATTTTTTATTTTTTATTTTTTTTATTACAAAAGTTAACACTAAAATTGAAAGCAAAATTCTCACGTGACATCGCGGAACCTCCTAGTTATGCTATTGCCGATTAATAAGTATC
Organism: Artemisia annua; assembly: GCA_014162995.1. NCBI lineage: Eukaryota > Viridiplantae > Streptophyta > Magnoliopsida > Asterales > Asteraceae > Artemisia > Artemisia annua. Next base: position 134,737 of record LBNU01019669.1, read on the forward strand.
TTCTTACTTCCAGATATCAAGTTAGTCATATCTTTAAAGAAAACGAAAAGCGGTCTCTTTATTTTAGCAAGAGTCGACTCTTTTTTCTAGTCTGAATACGGCATTTGTCATTAACGATTATCATGATTATGATTTATTATTGTTATCAGTATTTTCAATTTCTTTTTCTTTTGAAATAATTGGCAATCTGGATATGTTAAATCAAAGGTTTAAGATCTCTTTGATTTATTTACAACTTTTTTCTAACTAGTTTCTATTTAGCTTGGGGCTCAATAAAAACTAAGCCGAAATTGAGCCGATTATCCAAATAAGAAGTTGGTTCAACTACTCGAATCAATAAGCTTCTTGGACTAACATGATTACATTTTTTACTTATATCTTTTACCTAATGTGCATGCTTAATAGACAACAAAGGCCCACCACCGAAAATGAAAATCTTAAAAGCCCACCACCGAAAATGAAAATCTTAAAAGCTAAAACTATTATATCTCAAAACCCACTTCAAATATTAATTCACATAGTTTTTTAAGGAACACTTCGTTGCTAGAAATCTTGTAAATGCTCAAGCAAATTGAAAATTTTTGGGCTCATCAAATTGTAGTTTTATGAGTTACCATAATTCAATGGAACAATCAAGTCATAGACCACTTGTTTCCTTGCAATAGTAAACCAAGGCAAACATGAATATAGTTCATTTTTAATGTAACTTTGAAGAAAGAAAAAAAGTATAGCTTATAAAATAAAGGAGAATGAAGTAGCTTATAAAATAAAGATGCGTAACAAGATAATTTAATGAAGGTCTTGACATATATGTCCGAAGGACACAGTGCCAGAAGACAGCTGTCCTCACTGTGTCCGGAAGACATTGGTCTGAAAGGCCACTCATTGGACAACTGAAGAAGGTAAGCACTCTTTTATCTAGACGATCCTTTTATCCAGCATTTCGTACCAAGACTGAGCGTGAGCCGCGTAACACGGATATTATAGGATATTGTCCCCCACTTGGACATGACGCCTAGCACCTAGGCTAGGGATAGCTCGGCTCGCTCCTTCTTATGTTGTCAGGTACAGTAGTTGGGGTAGTATATATACCGCAACCTCATTTAATGTTCAGCTAACTGATTCACTACTCATTTACTCACATTATTACTTTGCCTTCCGACTTAAGCCTATACGTACTTACTTTCACGCCGGAGTTTGGTCTTGGAGTCAAACCTATGGTGAGGCTAACTCGTTTCTTTCATTTGTGTTCGGTGCTCGAAAGACGTCACTTGCCTAGTCCAGAGGAACCAACACGTACTCTATCCGAAGGTTTTATCAAGAACAACCATACATTAAAATCACATGCGGTTTTTCATCAACTCATGTCAAATAAATTTAGTAAACATAGTTATTCTACTTATAGCGTTAAATATGTGACGAAATTATAATAAGGAAGAGTTTTTCACGTGCAAGTTATCGGGAGAGACGGATATTTCACTCAGATTTACGCTACCTAGCTCATGTATCTTGATGACCAATAATCCGATCATTTCTTTGGGCACCAGCAAATGTGTACGTAGTAAGATTTGAACTTTTGACTTAGTTGTAAGGTTGGCCTATTGTGAGGATATTATGTGTCTAAGTATCTTATCACTAAGTCATTTGGTGGTGTTTTAGAATATATTAACATCTTAGAGCTTTATCATGATAAAGGATATTAGTTGATACTTTGATTATGTTGCATCAATTTTGGCAAAAAAAACATTTGGACTCGAAACTGAACTATTTTAAGAAAATAATAAGAGAGTTAAAACAAGGATAGCTAGCCGGTAAGTTTTGGTCCTCTTTGATGCAATCACGATGGGGCTTTCGGATTTCATTTATGTCTATACGATATGTTCAAAGTTTCCTCGCATCACTTATCTAGACGATACATGTGATATGTTTGATTAAAACACTTAAAAACACAACCTTAGCCCTAATACTTTCTATAAAGTTCATTATACTTGGTCATATATGATATTTTCAAAATAATTTGTGCAGCTCAGGAGCTTCATCCATATATATACCAACTATAATTATAACCTGACATATTGTTAAATTATTAATATTTTTCAGCGGCAATTTTTTCACAACCTCTACCACGTATCTTACGATATATCTCGCAAATGTCTCTAGTAAAGCTTGAACCCACAACCTATAAGTTGGTTGCCAACTCACATACCACTGGACCGAAGTCCTAAGTTTATTAAATCATTATTAGAACATACGCGTTAGATACATGTCTTTTTCTGCCCATGGAGTAAAGCATTGATGAAATTGATACTTTACTTTGTTCTTTTCCAAATAATTATGCATTTATATGTATTCAGTGCTAATGACATCTACGTGTATGTCTAGATAGCTTTTATGTGGTGATGCGAATAATAACGTATAGTATATCTTTTAATAATCAAATTTTGTGTTGTTTGATTGGGACTCAAAAGCAGAAAGAGGTCTCTTGTCTTCTTCTGAAGCAGGTACGAGGGATGAAGTAATTGCTGAAATTAATCAACTCGAACAAGAGAATCGAAATGCATTAAAGCAAAAAAGTCGAAATAAGTGGGCAACAGAGAGAGATGAGAACCATGCCCGGATTAAGGCAAGGGCAACATGGGCCAGGGCGGCTCCATTATTTTGAGGGGCACCAAATTTTTCAGAAGCCCAATTCAAATATACATTTGACATGCCTAGTTTAAAGCCTAGTAAAACATTTTTACACCACTTGATGATCAGTTGCATATGCATATTATTAGGATTAGTATTTAGTATCTATATATGCATTCGAGTCGACGTCCCACAATCAAGAAAAAACCATCGATGGTTTTGAGTTTTGATATCGATCGGAACAGTGATATCATTGGCCTATACATCATTTGTTTTGGCTATTATAAGGACATAAAGTAAAACTTATACTTGTTTACTTTATATTTTTAATTGACATTTTCAATTTGTTTAGAATTTGCAGATCACCCATATGGTATCTTGTAAATCATTTGATAGAATTGAAGCTGTTAAAAAATATAAGATTGATATTTGGTTACATGATTAGAATTGGTGGTGCCTTGTTATTTGTAAACCGATAAACGATGCATCTAAGTTTATAAGATGTCATTTGCTCTAGTGTCAGAATTTTTCTTTGTAGCCTCAGATTTTTAGCATTGATTATGGTTGTTTCATATTTTTTTTTAAGGGGGCCTTTTTTTGTTACGGCCCTAATGAGAACAAGCGTTATTTTCATGCTTCTATCAAGAATAAGGGGAAAAAATTGATCAATGGGCTAGTGGTGTATATATGGTCGAATGACCCGATAATTATCAAGGATGTCGTCTTCATCCATTTTGAGAACCGGTTTAAAAAATCTCAAAGGAATAGGCCTCTGTTTCGTAACCCTCGATTTAGAAAAATTCAAAAAGATGATAGAAAAGCTTTAGGGTTTCTGATATCAACCGAGTAAATAAAACAAGCAGTCAATGATTGTTCGGGTTCTAAGGCCCTCGGACATGATGCGCTAAACTTTAATTTTCTAAAGCGATATTCAGAGATTTTGACGCTAGACTTCTTCAATTTCCAAAAGCGACATTGTGAAGGATTCTCTGCTAAGATAAGGACCTTGTGGATCTAGTGTTTACTAACTCTCGAGTTGGGTACTCGGAAGAAGGGCAAGGAAGGTGACCTCATAGCCAAACCACTATAAATACTTGTGTCATAGTTTTATCTCTCTTTACCTTAACTCGTACTTAATATTCTTATATATCTATCTAACTATCACTATCCAAATATCAAAAAGTTGATATAAGTCAATCTAAATGTTTTAAAATGTAATTCTAATTGGTAAAACTATTCAACCCCTCCCCCTCCCCGCCTCTCTTCTAGTTTTCTACAGCCTCCTCAGCAACACTCGCACCTATAACATCTTTCTTCACTTCTTCAATTTGGAAAACCAACACCGGGTAAGATTTATAAAGACCAGAACTAGTCCTGAAAGTGATTTTTCATATAGGTGGAGTGCCAACACTCACCTTACTTACGGGGATCCACATTAAAAGCTCCTTACTTTTCACACCCGTCAATTGCTTGATCTTTAGCTTCTCAATAAACGCAATTATCTGCTTTGTATATGAGGTAACCTTCTTAATTTTTTTCGTTATTGTAACTCATCTCGTTCTTTAGTATAATCCATACAAAGCCCATGTCTTTGACAAACCCACATTCCTCAATGCCTTTTAAAGGTAAGAGATTGTTAGGAAGTCCTATTTCTACGAGCCGAAGCTTTATTTTTTTCTTGACAAATTTAATCCCCATAGCAAATTTCTTCATTTGCCCTAATGTTTTGTGTCACAAGAGACATTTTGGTGTAATGTGAATTGCGATTTATTTCTTTTATGGCTCTTGGTTTGTTATTGTGGAGTGTGGGACAAATGTATGCTACTTATATAGCAATTCGGGAGATTCATTTTTGGGTCTTATTTCTTAAGTGACCAAAAATGCCATTTTCTAGTTCTTATTTATGGGGACTTTCAAGATGATAGTTGGTGTAAAAAGTTAGTTTTCAAAATGTATACACATTTCAATATTTCATAAAGTTCCTATATATCCTATTGGAATTAATTTTCCCCTCTCCTAGCCTATCGATAAGTTGCTAACATTATGTCATCAAAATAAAAGGTCACCAAAAACTCTTCTATATCTTATGGATACCATAATAATGAATCGTGTATATATATCTTAGGGGAAGTCATTGCTTTTAGATCATTTTACCTTTAAATTTGTTGCCTTTTTTCACTGATCGACGGCGAATTTCAGTTCTGTAAGTGATCTGCTGCTCAAATTAATCTGAACATTAATAGAAGGGGGGGAAAATGCTATATAAGGATTACAAACAATGTTGTTTTGGACTAGGTGTATTAAAGAAAAATCGGATTGTTTTACGAAAATTAGCACCGGGAAGCAAAACTTCCCCGTGACCCCCAAGAACCTTAGTTTTACCCTTGCCGATTAACAAGTAGATTTCTTCTGTTTACTTCCTGATCTCATGTTGGTGATCATATTATTGTGAGAGAAAACAATATGAGTCTCTTATTATAATGATGATGGACTCTTTCTATAATATAAGCACGAGATTCATCATTACGACTACAACAGTTATCATGATTATGATTATTAAATCAAAGGTTATAAGGTCTCTTTGATTTATCGTATAACCTTTTTCTAACTAGTTTCTGTTCAGCTTGGGGCTCAATAAAAACTAATTAGCCAAAATGCCGATTATTCAAATAAGAAGCTGGTTCTAGGTACTACTCGAATCAGTTAACTTTCCGGACCAACATGATTAAGGATATCTTTCACCTAAAAGACAATAATCAATCAAGTCATATAGACCACTTGTTTCTTTGCAATAGTTAATATGACTAATGATAAATAAATTTACTTGTAAACCAAGTTACCAAGGCAAATATGAGTATAGATCACTGATGACAAAGATGTGTAACAACATAAATTGAATGAAGGTTTTATCAGGAACAACTATGCATTAAAATCACACGCGGTTTTTCACCAACCCATGTCAGATAAACTTAATACACAATTTCCTCCTGTTAGTGTCAAATATTAATATATCAATAAGTAAACAGATGAGGCTTTTCATCGGAAAAACCGAAAAAAGCGAATATTTGAGTCATATCTACTCGTTATAACCTAAGTATCCATGTAACCGTTTCCGACCGTTATATATAGCTAGTTAGATTTTAACCTTTTTTTTTTTTTGAACGGCGGAAATTTATTGAAAACAAATGCTAGCAATGAGATAGAATAACAATTACATCATATTTGTACAAGCTTTTATTGGATCAAATGTCCAATCATACCATAATGGTTTTATCTTCCCGTTCCTATGATTAATCCAAGCGTGTGAGTAAACTTTTATGTCATCACCTAAAGTGTCTTTCCGTGGAGGTTTACGATCAAAGCAAACACGATTTCGATACCTCCAAATCACCCACAAAGTTAGATTTTAACCCTAGATCCATTTCGAGGACATTATACGTGACTTACCACTAAGTCATTAGTTGATGGTAAATGTATTAACACTAAAGAGCTTTATCATGCTAAAGGATATTCGCTGATACCTTGATTCTGTTGTTTGCGTCAATTTTGGCACACAAAACATTTGGACTCGATATTCTTCTAAATTGTGCAGTTCATCAGGATCTTCATCTATCTATATAAAATTATAGTTATAACTTTTACAGTTTTACATAACTTTTAGAACATATATACGTTAGCCAAGATTTAATTTAGTTCACTGGATATCTACTATACGTATTAAATAAAAAGTATGGCCAGCCTTTAAACTTTTAAATGATTTAGATACATGTCTTTTTCTATGTATGTTACTTGACAACTCTTTTTCGGTGATACAAATTAAATAATTGCGTATAGTATACTCTTTATTTTAATATAATTAAATTTCTTGTTAGGTATTGCTACACCAACATGATTATAACATATCGCGTTTTCTTTCTCAATCTTTACATGAGAAATTAGTTGCAAAAATGACGCACAACGATCCTCAATGTTATAGAGTTAAACCTAATAACAAATTTTTATATATGGTTAATCTCATGTAAACAATTTATTTTAGATGTTAATAACTATGTATAGCTATAATTATTCAAGTAGATAATGTCATCTCATAGGTTTAAACGCTATGATAATTAATAAAACATTCAGTATAAGGAAGAACAATTCATGATTCCAACAAATGGAAGTCATGAAAACATTATATTTTTAATTATTGATAAGATCTTACAAGAGAAAGTAGAATTCATTAACAAAGATTAGTACTTCATATATTGCTATATATGAAATGTAAACTTCATTCCCATAGAGTAAAACACTTACTCAAACCTCCTTAACTAGGGGGGTATCCTTAGCAACATCAACTTTAGCTTGAGTATCCTTAGCAACCTCAACTCCATCATCCTTCTTAGTTTCCTTAGCCGCATCAACACTTTTAACATCTTTCTTAACATCCTCAAGTTGAAAAGCAGACACCGGAAAGGTCCTGAAAAGGCCAGAAGTGGCCTTAAAAGTGATCTTTCCGCTGTCTGGATTATCAACTGTGATCTCATTAAGTGTGATCCACATTAACATCTCCTTGGTTTTAACACCGGTTAGTTTCTTGATCTTGAACTTCTCTATGAACGCGGTTACTTCGGTTCCATAAGACACAAGCTTACCGATCTTTTCGAACTTGTGTTTCTTCTCTTTCTTTTGTTTAAGCCACACAAAGCCAGTTTTTTCGACATAACCACATTCTTCAATGTCTTCTAATGGTAATAGACCATTTGGTAGTCCCATTTCTGTGAGCAAAAACTTGGATTTTTCTTGACATATGGCATCTCCATGGTAAACTTCGGATGCACTTGCTCTAATTTCTGCTGTAACAAGAGACATGTTTGGTTTGATATAAGTTGCAAATGTGTACTCTTACTTTGTTCTTTTGGAGTGGGATGAAAGGATTATGGGAAGGTTTTGCTACTTATATAATTGTGCATATACATAAAAGGTCTTAGTTTCTTGTAGTAATTACTAAAATACCATTTAGTTCTTATTTTAAGGGCATTTCTAGATTATAGTTGGTATGGCATACCTTATACCTATATCTTTAAAGAGTTTGATGGAAATTGACTTTGCTATATTTATCATAAACCGAACCTTCTAAAAGAACTAAACACACCATTTGATGAATATGTCAAGTTTGATATGGTGAAAATTGTTTGAGTAAATGTTGTACTATTTTTATCTAGAATGTAAAACCAAGTAACTTAATTTTTCATTTAATTTGCTAACATCATAGGTGAGAAACTAGAATAAACAAGACAAGATCTTTGGCTATAGAAATATACAAGTAGAAGGAGCTCGCCGCGTTGCGGCGGGGCTTTCACCAAATTTGGCAAACTCTTTTTAACCTCGATATGTCATTGTTCGATTAAAGTTTCGGGCTCCCTTTCTTCGTAATATTATGGCATGTTCGGTTATATTTTATTATTAAAACATTGCTAGATATGTAATATATGCTAAATTTTAATTCTTTTAATTTTTTTTAAAAAGCGCACGTATATTAAAAGTATATTAATATTAGATTTTTTATTATTTTTTATTTTATTTTATTTTATTTTATTTTTTGTTGTAATGAGGACGCGTTTCTAGCGGTGTAAATCGTTAGGTATTTGTTAAATTTTTTGTAAATAAACTTTGCTATATAAACAAAAGAATCACATATAAATTTTTATAGTGTTGTACGTCTTTGGCTCTTATAGTTTTAAAAAAGTTAAGGATGATTTTTAAAGTTATTTGATAGGTTAATGGTGCATTTTAAAAATGTTTTATTTAAAAACTATACATATATTAAACTTCAAACTTTTTTATAAAACCGTACGTACGTCAAAAGCATATCAATATTGGGCTTGTTTTGTTCGTTATTGAGAGACCTATTTGGCAGTAATTTTTTTATTCAAGAAACGTTAGAGATTTGTTAAATATTTAGTAAATAAAGTTTGTTATATAAAAAAGTCATAAATATTAAGAAGTTCAGGGTGTGTTTTGTAAATTTTATTTTTTTTACTAATATTATATGGGGCACGTTGCCCTATGTCTCCCTCTATAGTATATAGAGTGAATAATTCGGGAGCCAAGTATATTATGTTATCTCTGAATTATAGTACTCCAACAAACAAACTTCTAATTTTAGTAATTCGTTTTATTACTCAGCTCATCAGCTGTACTTATATTCGACAAACAATAGAGTCCAAATTACTTGGATATATATTGTCGCTTTCTCATCCTCTTCTCCTTTTTCCTAAATAGTCCAGTTTCAGCACTAAATTTTGATGATGCAAATTTTTTTTATTTTTTTTTTTTCCAAAAATGGCCAAGTTGCCCAATCGTCTAGCCTTTTAGATTTGAAAATTCTAAAAATGGCCTTTGGGCAACTGCGCAAGCCAGCCAGGGGATGCCAAGTGTCCGTTTTTTAGGGAAACTGTCCGTTTTTAGGGCAACTTTTTTTTTTTTGAGCAACTTGATCATTTTTGGAATTATTATTATTATTTTTTTTTTAAAGACAAATAGAACATTGTTTTTAATGCGATTAGTATAAGATATAACTAACATCCATATAAAATCCATACCATTATCTAATGAAAGGGTAGATAAAATGCAAATGAAGCTTTACCAACCCTATGAACCGTATAATGATATTGTTTTAAACGAGCAGTAGTGTTGTTCTTTATCAATATATTTCTAATCTTTTATAGAAGTCACCTAGTAGTAAAGAAGATAGATGTATTATATATGACTGATTTACAAAAACAGCTCATGTAAGGGAGAGTCTGGGGTGTACGTAAACATTATGGATTTATCTCGCGTAATGTAAATATTTTGTAAAAAGTACTGATATTTTAAAAAGGAACACGGTCTCAAAAAATTTGCGTTACAAATCTTCTTTATCTTATGAGATGCATTTGATGACCTCTAATCTTGGGCACCGTATGTCGACATATAGGTTTTAAATTTGGTTATAAAAAGACATAATACAAACAAAAAGTATTATTGTTCATAAAAATTGACAAGTGTTTCGAACATGTGATGATGTGGTTGGTACCAAGGAAATACAACTTGACCTCACGTTTAATTGATAAAAGTAACGTAGATTGATTAACACAATGCGATTAAAGAGGAATTCTTCACCCGCGCTCTATTACGGGGCACTGACTTAAGTTATTACTAAGGTTTAACATAGACACAAATTCAAACCAATAAGTAAATAACTTCTTTTTTTGCAAACACGTAAAAAACCATATGACTTATAAAAAGAATGAAAAGAAAAATATTTTACAAAAATCAAAATTTATTTTATTGAAACCACGGGTAAAAATACAAGATTTAAAACTTAAGGGAAAGTTTTGCAATGCTAGTTAGGTAAGTAGCAGGGGCTTTTTTTTGTAATTCGTTGTTGTCCCTGGGGATGTTGTTTATAATTAAAAGTGAAGTCAAGGGACTCTTTATGCAACTTCCTGTTATGGACAATTTTTGCAAGGGTAGGTAAACAACTACATGGACCTTTATGTAACTTTCTGCTGCACAGTCGGTCCTTGAGGAATTGTTTCGCAAAGTTTGCTAAAAATACTGATATTTTGAAAGTGAACATGTTTTCAAAATATTTGTGTTACAAATCTTCTTTACTTTATGAAATTTATTTGATGACCTCTCATCGTGGGCATGCCACTGTCGACATATAAGTTTTAAATCGGTTATAAAAAGACATAATAAAACAAAAGGTATTATTGTTCATAAAAATTGACAAGTGTTTCGAATATGTGATGATGTGGTTAGTACCAAGGGCATACAACTTGAGCTCACGTTTAGTTGATAAAAGTAACATAGATTGATTACAATACAATGTGAATAAGGAGGTACTTTCACTAGCGTTTTCCTGCAGGGTGCGGGGTTTTACACTTAACTAATTTACGTTAATACTGAGGTCTAACAAAAAATAAATTGTAAATAACCTCTTTTTTGGGCAAACACGTTGAAAACCACATGAGTTATAAAAAGAACGAGAAGAAAAATATTTAGAAAATATTTTACGAAAATCAAAAGTTTTCTTATTGCAACCATGGGTAAAAATACAAGATTTAAAACCTAAGGACGAATTTTGCAATGCTAGCTAGGTAAGTGGCATTTTTTTTTGGGTTACCCAGATGGTCCCTAGGGACGTTTTTTGTAATTTAAGTTGATATCAAGGGACTATTTGTGTAACTTCATGTTAGGGATAATTATCACAAGGATAGGTAAACTATGTGGACCTTTTATGTAATTTTCTACTACACAGTTGGTCCTTGAGGACTTGTTTCGCAATATTTGTTAAAAACACCGATACTTTGAAAATGAACATGTTCATAAAAGTTTTGTGTTACAAATTTTCTCCATTTTATGAAATGCACTTGATTACCTCTAATCCTGGGCACGCCACTGTCGACATATAGGTTTTAAAAAGACATAATACAAACAAAATGGTATTATTGTTCGTAAAAATTGACAAGTGTTTCGAACATGTGATGACGTGGTTGATACCAAGGGCATACAACTTGACCTCACGTTAATTGATAAAAGTAACATAGATTGATTACAACACAATGTGAATAACGACGTATTTTCACTAGCGTTTTGCTGCGGAGTTATACACTTAACTAATTTACGTTATTACTAAGGTATAACACAAAAATAAATTCAAAGCAATATGTACATAACCTCTTTTTTTGGCAAACTTTTAAAAACCACATGAGATATAAAAAGAACAAAAACAAAATATTTTACGAAAAATCAAAAGTTTTTATTGAAAAACCATGCGTTAAACTGCAAGATTTCTAACCTAAGGACGGATTTTGCAATGTTGGGTAAGTAGCATGGTTTTTTTGTAATTCTTCGTTACCAAGATGGTCCTCAGAGACTTTTTTATAACTGAAGGTGAAGTCAAGGGACTGTTTACGTAACTTCTTGTTAAGGACGATTTTCACAAAACTAGGTAAACTACAAGGTGGGGAAACGAACCGAACGAACACGAACGAAGCCTTGCTCATGTTCGTTCTTTTAATCTTAACCTGACAAACAAACGAACACGAACACTTAAGGGACGAATTGTATTGTTCATGTTCATTCATTAAGAAATGTGGTTGTTTATGTTCATTTATGTTCATTCATCAAGAGATTAAACGAACGTAAACAAAAGAATATAAATGAATGTATGGAGACAAATAAAAGAATATACAAATTGTTGTGTTATGCGAGTGTTCACTTGTTTGAATATACCAATTTTTAAAGGATATAACGGCCATAAGCAAGTAAACGAATATTCACAAAAGTATAATCGGACGTTAATGAAAATAAATGAACAGACAAAACTTTTATTTATGTTCGTTCAATTAACTAAATGAACCTAAAATCTTGTTATGAAATGCATTTGATGACCTCTAATCCTGAGCAAGCCCTATCGACATATAGGTTTTAAATTGGTTATTAAAAGAGATAATACAAACAAAAAGGTATTATTGTTTGTAAAAATTGACAAGTGTTTCGAAATGTGATGACGTGTTTGGTATCAAAGGCATATAACTTGACCTCACACTTAACTGATAAAAGTAACATAGATTGATTACAACACAATGTGAATAAGGAGGTAATTTAACCCGCGCTCCGCTGCGAGGTGCGGATTTTACACTCAACTAATTAATGTTATTACCAAGGTTTACCCCACACACACACACACACAAAAGTAATAAGTAATCTTTCTTTTTTTGACAAACACGTTAAAAACCACATGACTTATAAATAGAACGAAAAAAGTATATTTTACAAAAAACAAAAGTTTTTTATTGCAGCCATGGGTTAGAATAAAAAATGTAAAACCTAACAAAGAATTTTGCAATGTTAAGTAAGTCGCGGGCTTTTTTTCTAATATTATGATACACAGATGGACCCCAAGGACGGTTTTTGTAATTTAAGATGAATTCAAGGGACTATATATGTAACTTCCTGATAAGGATGATTTTCACGAAGGTACGTAAACTAGAGGGACCATTATAAATTATTAGTATATAATTATGTAATGGTTTACAGTGTGTTATGTACGTTTAATATGTTGTTTGTTTAGGTTAAAAGGCTCGTGACAATGTGTAGTCACGAGACCAATCGATTGTTACAAGACTTGCTTATAGTCATGTAACTACCATGTACTTGGGTATTAAATCCCCCTTTCTGAAATAACTGTCGCTGTTTCCAAGGATTAGCAAATCGAAATAGCTAACGAAATCCCCCCCCCCCCCCCCGACCTCGTTCATTGCGAGGTGTGTGTCACTGTTATAAAGTTTCGATATTCACTTATTATCTCTCTTCTCTCTCTAAATTTATCATGTGTGCACCCACTCTCTCTCTAGATTAATATCATATTCGGTTTGATTATGGGACAACACCCTTTATGTAACTTTTTGTTACATAGTTGGTCCTTGAGGACTTGTTTCACAGTTGCATGTGAACCACATGGTTATTTATGCAACTTTTAATTTTCACAAAAAGAAAAAATGGGTACTGTTCGTTGAACCGTAACTCTCTCAGAAAATTGTTTATATTTAAAATTTAAGACATGAGCCAGGTGTATAAATTGGCCATGAAACACGAAAAAGGGTAGTAGATGAGTAAGTAATACTACGTAATAAGAAATAAACAATAATACAGTTGGGACAATAAAAGTCATAAATTTAAGAGATTGGGCAAGTTGGTAGGAGAGGCAACTACAACTGCCCCATATCATTCAATGTAGTTGGGAAGGTCAACAATTAATGGTCGTGTATGTTTCAGCATTCATTTCATGTAACCATCTATACGTAAAATCATGTTGTTTTCATCATACATAAAATCAAAGAAATTGATATTATGATGGATGATTTATATCATGTACAGTGGCCTTTTGGCTTAAGACTATTTGGCTCAACGTTTATAACAGTTTACACGAGGTTTTACGTTTTGTTTATCGCATAAAATTATGGAAGCTTTTATCATAAACTTTTATATTAACAAGCCGATTAAAATGAGTTTCTTTCAAAATATAATTGATTATCACGCAAAAATTGAAAAAAATAATAATAATAATAATCTGAATTTCATTTGACATATTTTTTATACGATTAAACATTAATAAGTTTTAGATTCAACTTATTCTCCAAATAGCATTAAAATTTTATAAGCTACAATTCTAACTCCAGCCCCAATTCTAGCTCCAGCTCTAGCCCAAACTGCAGCTTCAGTTCATTTCGCTACATATACCCAAGTAAAATTACATGATACCTTGTCGAAGAAAGACAAACCTAAAAAAGTAAACTAATCAGATATGACAAACAACTATCCTTTTATCTTTTGATGAAACGAGTAAAATACGATAACTTCTTAGGGTGGTGGCAGTGGTAGCGGTATGGCCAGCGGTTTGGGCCATACCGGCGGTGAACACCGCCGCCACATAGGCGGTTTGCTTGGGCGGTTAGCTTGGGCGGGGATTATTACCTCGGCGGTTTGTGAAGAAAGTTTGAAAATAGGAACGTTGGGACTAGTACTATGTGAACGTTGGGGGTAAAAATGGACCGTTGGGGAGTAAACAAAAAATAATAATAATAATAATAAAAAAAAAAAAAAAAAAAAAAAAAAAAAAAAAAAAAAAAA
>LBNU01019669.1:149457-171880 GCA_014162995.1 Artemisia annua
AAAAAAAAAGTTGGGAGGTATGAAAAGTCTATGGTTGCCACTAAAAAGGGGTTGGGAGGTATGAAAAAAGTGTAAGTGAGGTGGAATGATATTATTAGTGGATTTGGGAGGTATGGTTTTTTTGGGGTCTATGACTGCCACCACCCTTAAACATAAACAAACCTAAGGAACAAACTAGTCAGATACGACAAATGATTATCTTTTCAGTAAAGATTATAATGAATTGTGTTCATTTCAAACTTTCGACATGTTTTTATCAATCGACTCGTTTCTGAAAATATTCTTGACTTCATCATTTTTCTAATAAAAATGAACGAACACCTTGGACCTTGGAGGATGCATTAAATTTTAGCAACGGATATACGTTTGTTGATAAATTTCGGATGCTAATTGCATTTAGTAATGATATAGTAGAAACGTATTCAAATAACACATATTAAAACAAGAACTTCCATTCATGTATTATAATTCTCATTTTTACATTTAGTTAAGCTTGCATAATTCATGGTCAAGATGAGAAGTATGTATCGAAATTAGGTTGATACTCAATGTTCAACACAAGTGTAAGGTGGTGTTTGTTTTTCCATAAAGAGACTCTTAACAGCCTCTTAATCTGAACCGTTCAGACGCGGTCAGACATTTTAGTCGTTTAGACCGTTTGTTTTTTTTTTCCCCGTTCAAACGCGTTCAGAGACAGTAAGATCTTAATGGTCTAGATAGGGGTGTCTGAACGCATCTTTTTGTAAAACAACCGCTACTATCCATCTATAGCAATTGTGTACTAGCTGGTACATTTATTTCTAAATAAATTCATCTGTAAGTATACCAATGGCTATTCGTGCATATCGTCACTCGATCCATGTGAACACACATGGATAATTGGATATGGGTACAAAGGTGACATTGACCATGACCATTTAGGATAGTCACCTTGTGTTTATGGTTTTTGGGTACTTTGACTCTTTCAAGATATACATGCTAGCACTATACTTAATTTCTCAAAAGGTTTGATTTAATGACGATTGATCTTACCGCAACGAATCAACTCCAAGCATTAAGCACATGTTTTAGTGACCAAGGATCAAGAGTCGCGAAAATATGATATGAAAGTGTATAGATATTTGAATTTCATAGTGGAAAAGAGAGACCATCGGAATTGATTTCATAGACATTAATTGATGGGTAATGAATTTATGGCTATGATATAATTATTTCATTACTGAACCCCAAAAAACAAACTCCTTTAATGACTTTTAAAGTCATAGTCTCATTCCTATACATTCCAACCAAACGAGCCCTAAACTCTCATCCCTCCTAGGCCATAAAAAAATTAAAATTATATAGTTAAACTCTTTACATGCTACCCAAACCTACTAGCAATCGTTAGATTGAAAGTGAGCTAGACACATCCATCAAATTTAATGACATGTTCCTTCTAGAAATCTCGAAGACATGTGGTTGTTGAAAGAGTTATGTGCAAAAATATGTTTTGCATCTATCATGTCTCAATTAAGCTTTATAGCATTTGGAATTTTCGATACCAAAGAAAAGCTAAGTTTAAAACAAAAAACTTGAAGACAGTCTGATTTTTAAGGTGCAAATTACTACATTATTAGTTCCTCACCATTATTTTTTTTTTTTCAAACGTCCAACACAACTGAATTATTTGGTTTTGCTTTTTTAAGGGCCTACAACACCAATTGAATTCTTTGGTTTTACTTTCAAGATTCTCATTCTAGTCGACTATAACAAGTCCATTGATTGTTTTTTGGTTATCCATTCGTCGACTAAAACACAAGTCGACTGCTTGTTTTTCTAATTTTATCTTTTAGTCATCTCAACTCCGTTTATAATAACGAACGATACTCTTCCAACCCCTACCCTATCACATAGTGATAAACTTTATGTCGTTAACTCAATCACTAATAAAATCTTATTATACTTAGTATAAACAAAGCAAACTATGTTGCGTGACGTTACTTTTTTAAATATTATCTGGAAAATTTTGATGTGGTAAAACACATCACGTGTACATCTTCTGGTACAACTAGTTCGGCTCATTTTTTGACTTTGAAACGCATTTTATGCTATGTTCGAGGCACTATATTTTATGCTATGTTCGAGGCGCTATAGGTTATGGTAGGGATGGCAATGGGGCGGGTTTGGGGCGGGGCGGCCATCCCCATCCCCAAACCCGATTACCAAAGTTATCCCCAAACCCGCCCCGATCCCCATCGGGGATCTAATCGGGGCGCCCCGTCGGGGCGTGATGGTCCCCCAAACCCGCCCCGTATTTAATCGGGGATCTTAACGGGGCGTCATCTTTGTGTGTAATTCTTGACAAAAGCCGCACCATTTCACATTTATTGTTATTTTTATACCATTAGCAATGACGAACCTATTAATAATCAATTAGAAACAAGCCTTATTAAATTTTCAATGATAATATTATACATAAATAATGATAAATTATACCACAAAAAAATTAAAACTTAAAATATGACACTAACCGAGTTTCTATAATCACAACTACGCATTCTTATAGATCTAAAAAAAACTAACAATATTAGAGTAATATTTTTTATTATGTATAGATATATTTGTATATATGTATATATTAATCGGGTGGGGCGGGGCGGGGCGAGGATTCCCCGTTCCCCGCCCCAAACCCGATTAAAATCTCCGTTTAATCCCCAAACCCGCCCCGTAACCCAATTACCATGCCCCGCCCCGCCCCAATTATGTCGGGTTTCGAGTTTCCCCGTCGGGTTCGGGTTTTTTTGCCATCCCTAGGTTATGGTTTACAGTTCTTTTTATTACATGGATTAAGTTAGTCGGTCCAAGCCCGATCTCTGGGCTTAGGGTTCATTAGGTTAAGGTTATCATATATTTGTAATTTATAAATAATATTCAATAATAAAGTTAAACATACTGGGTACCAAGGTTGTAAATATCGCTCGGTGGTACCGTGGCGGTCGACCCCCGCCAAGCGCCAAGACCGATATGGCGGTGATATATCAATGATATATCGGAGAGCATAAATTATAAAGAAATTATGTGTATTTTATATTTTATATAAAATCTGCACTCCAATTTTTCCCTTTAAAATTCGTCCCTTTAGATTTAAGCCAACCAATTAGAAATCAAGCCCAGTCCAATTTTTGTGAGTCTAAGTCCAATTTGAAAAACTAACCAAGGCCCAAAACTAAACCTAATTTTGGACTATATAAGACCATTACTTTCCCTAACTACCCTAATCACTTTATCACACACAAACACAAGCGCAGACAAACTTTTCTTGCAACCACCACCAAATCAAAGCTCAAATCGTCCTTTTGTTTTCTTATATCTATAACTACCTCAACACGAATCACAGCACACTCTATTTCTTGTATTCTTTTTGCTACGAAAATCAAACAACGATCAAGGCTTGTTCTTCCAAGGTAGGTTTAATTCATTTGTAATTGTTGGTTTTCTTTTATCCAAATGAAAGAATGCATGAAACCGTACTTTTTTTCGATTTTTAGATCGATTTTGACTGCCGATTTGGACCGATTTTGTACCGATTTGGACCGATCTTGACCGATTTTGACCGATTTTGACCATGACCGATAAGGGAAAAATCGTATCGGTTAACCACCGATAAGCGATATATCAGTGATATATCGGCCGCCAAGACCGATATTTACAACACTGCTGGGTACATTATTTAACATGGTATCAGAGCGGTTCCGACATTCCAACCTAGTTGTTGACAGTCTTTCCTCTTCTATGATTTTTCGTTGTATCTAGTTGTCCTACCCCGTCAAATCATTCTATCTCTAGAAATCGGTTTTGTAATTTTCTCTATCGAATGTTTTTTTCTTTTGTTGTCTTAACCAATCCAAAAATTTGTTGTCCGATTTTTTTTTCTCTTCCTCTTATTTTGTTTCAATAAGTCTTCGGTAGTTTGTCAACTTCTTTTCGTCGTTGTTCCAATCTATGTACTTATTTTTTAAAAGCAAAATAAGTTTTGAATTTAACAAACAATAAAGAATTAAAAATAAATAAATAAATAAATAAAATCTTGTGATGAACATAGTCTAATTGTTTTACAAGTTTAAACCTCTATTAGTTCATCTCTAATCTATCTTATCGTTACTTTTGGTTGTTTAAATTTTGTATTAAATGTTGTTTAAATAATAGATGACTTAATACAAACAATCTCAGTTTTATCACTTTATATTTTCAGTCATTTTTCTCTATTAAGTCATTAACAATCAATTTTTATATGACTTGTCAAATTAGTTTTTTCGTATTAAGTCAGTTAAGTCAAATTCAAACATCACCTTATTCTCACATATTATCCTTCTCTTTTTAATTTTTACACTTTTGCATATCTTGACCGTCAATAGGCTTTTCAAGCACCATGTGTAACCAATTTCTTTTTGAAATAAGCATATATGGTTTTGTAAAAAAGTATTGCATGCATATGCCTTTCGATGTTGCTGCATTATGAAGTCTTGTCACTCCTTGCTAAAAATAAACATGCTTCTGTTGCTACAAGACTCGAAAATTTGTCTCATCTTGGAAACAAGTTAATTTTTATTTATTTATTTAACATTTTTGGAGTTTTTATTCTTCAGTCTCGAGCTTTCGTAATTTTACTGTTTGAATTGTAGGGGAGTATTAGATAAATCAATTTAGTCAACCAAAGCCCGATCTGTGAGCTTAAGGTTCATTAAGGTTAAGGTTATCATATCTTTGTAGTCTATAAATAGTGGTCAATAACAAAGTTAAAACTACGGGTGTTTACATCATTTAACAGTTTTCAATTTCGACATCTTCTTTTGTTGCATATTCTAATATTGATTGGGTTGGTTGCCCTACTACTAGGCGGTCTACTTCTGGGCATTGGGTGTTTCTTGCCTACAATCTTCTATCCTAGTCCTCTAAGCATCAAGTTAGGTTTCTCGTTCTAGTGTTGAGGCTGAGTACCGTAGTGTTGACAATGTTTTTGCTGAGAATTGTTGGTTGTGTGAGGTTTACACGCTATTTTCTTAAGATACGCTTATTTATTGATATAATGTTACTGCGGTTTATCTGTCTTTTAATCCCGTGCAACATCATCGCACAAAACATATTGAGATAGATGTACATCTTGCTCGAGATTTAATTGTTAATTGGACATGTGCTTGTTTTCCCTGTTCCATCGTGTTATCAGTTTGACATATTCACCAAGAGTCTTTCATCTGCTTATTTTTGAGTTTCGAGACAATTTGAGTGTTCGTTCTTCTGATCTCCAACAACGAGAGGCTCTTAATGGACTTGTAATTGTATTAGTATTGACTTAAGCCCAAATTGAAATATAGGTTTAGTAATTAATTTATAGATTGCGTCCTACAGTAAGGATCAAATGAGAAATATAACTAAGATGAGAAGAATGAGAAGAAACCACAACCACAAATATTAGATGCACTCATAAAAATAGATGCATCTCCCTATTATTTCTTTTTCCTTATTTAAAATATGTGGCCACAATTTTTTCTCACTCTTCTCATTTCAATAATTCTTCTCACTAGATCCATACTCTTGAGTCATATGTAAACTTCATAATCAATTACTACGTAATAAATATTACACTTAATCACTTTTTATTACATTACGTTAGTATGAAATTAATTATTCAATCACAAATCAAGTATTAGTTACGAATTCTTAGTGATTATTTTCCAATCATAACGATTAATGTGTTGTTATTCAATGAAAACTAACTCTTAAACCATAACACTTAAGTAAGAACGGTATTTGAAAATAACATACTCCGGTTTTTCTACGTATTTTGAATCTTATACAGTATGTTTTATGTTGATGTCTAGCTAGATTCATTTTTTATAACAAATATGAACTTTATAACATTAAATAGGCCCGCTGGGTTAAGGCTTACCAAGCTTTTTGTTATAATGGTATGGCCCATTCATTGTTTGTTAAACGAACAGGCATTATCAAACACAAATCTTCTTGGTAACAAAGTTTATGCCACACAAACAAGTAGCAAACCACGCACACTTGACAAATGACAACAAATACCATCAAGTAGTTGTATTTCATGGTCTCGGACTGGCCCGACCCGGTTTTACGGAGCCCGATTCGGCACGGTTTAAAGCAAGCTTAAAACTTAAAACCTATTTTTCCTAACTTATTTTCAATTTTTATGCGATCTTACGTTAATATCTATTATCGAAAATTATACTATACATTTCCTGTTTACAATTTTTCACTTTCAACTTTCGCATAAATTTTCTTTTTGCCTCTAAACTTATGCAACTTAACCTGATTTTTTCTTTTGCATGTAGCTTTATATAAATTAACGAGCATGGCAGCCCGCGCGTTGCCGCGGGAGCATGTTGGACTATAAATTTTGCAAATTTTAGTTGGTTGTTCGTTTTTCTTGAGTATGTGACTTGCGTTTTGTTGTTTCATAATTTTTTTTCCGTAAAAAATGGAAAGAGGTTTTTACGGAAGTGTCGTCGTTTAATGACTACAGCCTCAAGTCTTAAAAATTCGGTTCTAAGCTAAAAAAACGTTAAAGCCTGTGAAGAGTAAGTATGTGAAGTTATTAGAAACAATAATTTCATGAGCTGTGCAAAAAGTAAAAACAATACCATATCATAATTCAAAAATGGTGAGGCATCATATTATATTGAAGGTTTACACAGCAAACAGCAGAAATAAAAAATAAGTACAACTGCAGATTTGCAAAAAAAAAAAAAAAAGTTGCGACTCAATGAAATGATCTCGCCTTGATAGCTTTTCTCATCTTCATAGCTTCTTACTTGATAATCCATGTTGGGAGCAAACGAATATGGTGTAAGAATCGTACCTGCTCTGTAAATTTTCTTCCAAAGCTTTCGGGAAATCTGTATTATTCTAAAAAAATTAAGCATTAGTTTATTTCATTGCTTAAATATTACCCCAAACATTAGCGTTAAAAATGGCTTACTGAAGATTTGGGGAACACAACTCTGTTTTGTTTGTACATAATCACCTAAGATCATCAAACTTGCATATTTAACTTATTAGAAGATTTAAGTTATACATAATGACATAATCACCTAAGATCATCAAACTTGTCTTGCTGCCTGCTCCCCACCTAAACGTTCAATATGGCAAAAATAGTTCCTTTTACCGAATAACAAAAAAAAAAAGTTTAAAAATTGGTGAATACAGAGAACTAAAAGTTTAAACTATTATGATCCTAATTACTATAATTATGTAAAGTTTGAACTATACCTGGAACCATGAAATGTAAGGAACAACTGTAAATAAGTTTGTATAAACACTCCCCTCAAATACATCATATCGAATTCAACATCACCTCGAAAAATTTGCAACTATTAAATTCTAAAAACAACTTGTAACCGAGGACCTTTTGGTTTGAAAATATACTAATCTATTTTTCTCAAACAACCAAACTCTCAAGAAGAGTAAATAATCGTGTTTAAGGTAACTATATACTTACTCCGACCAAGTGTGCTTACTTAAGTTAGAACCGTATTGTAACATGACCTCATCAGGCACCACCCCTTTACCTGTAGTTCGGTTCAGCTGCGTTCCTTTTCCTGCATCTGATCTCATCTCGTGCAGCCATTGCGTTAAATGCCAAACCTAAAGAACCCATAATACCGCACCCTAACACACATTAAAAATACCCAAAACCCAGAGTATCTGCCATTGCACCTTACCGCAAGGCTACTGCTGCCATTGTAGCATACTGCTGCAGCCCTCGGTTTTAAATAAAATAAAACTAATATGCTCATTTTCTGCCTGCCAGATACAAATCAGATCCCAAATCGACCCGTTGGATAGCTCGAAGTTTCAACTTCTAATGTAAACTGATCCATTTGACCACAAAAACCAAACTGCAATCCGATAGTATGCACATATTTGTTCAATTAAATAGTTAAAGAAATATAGAACCTCAAATTTCAAAGATGTTACCGTTTGAATAACCATTCGCTTTAACAATCTCTTATGGCATGTGGATCATTTGCGAGCACTCAATCTGCAGCCAAAAAGGTTGCGATACTTAAAATAAAATAATTCATCGAAGCACATATTAGCTACTATTATAAGCAATTCCTAACTACCAAATCTTTGCTATTAATATAAACCAATATGGCATAAGAAAATCTAATCTTTCTACTAAATAGCAAAGATTTCTAATTGATTGACTTAATACAAATATAATATAAACCAATATGAAAATCTAATCTTTCTACTTAATAGCAAAGATTTGGTTGTATATAAATTTGTATACGCTATTATAAGCTAATTTATACTGACTGGTTGTTAGCAAGGATAAATTCAAGTAGCTATAGCTTTCTTTGCTATTAACTTTTGTATACGCTAATCTTTCAAAAGTTTGTATACGCTAATTTATACTGCTTGATCGAAGCACAGATCAGAGTCATGAAGTTATTGTCATTAATGAGCACCCAATCAGTATAAATTAGCGTATACAAACTTTTGAAGCCACTTGAATTTAGCGGTAAAGGTATTGACTTATTGTGAAGTTCCCGTAACTCGTCAATTTCAGTGACAACTGATTCACCGCATTTGGGCTTTGCTCCCGCCTACATCACACAACCCCAATTGAGCATGTACACTTTTCACAAAAATCGCATAGCACAGTTTGCTGTATAAACCTGCTTATGTTTTTTCATACGGCGCATAAGAAGTTGCAAGGGCATTTGGGATTGCTTATTTAAATTGTTACAATTATTTAAGTTGCTTATTTCATAAAATGGTTGATAAGCAAGCTTAACATTCTATTAAATACATAAGAATAAGATGGGATACCGTGCTCACCTTTAAGATGGAAGCCATGCTCATCTTTAAGTTTGCAGACACGGTATTCACTGTTGCCCTTCGTAAATATGAATATAACATTGGCCTCCAGAGCATAGACATGCCTTCCTGCTGGTTTCTTTGGATCATCTATCACTGAAACAAAAATTGACAAATATGATACTCAAAACACCAAAAAAGTAAATCTCAAAAATTGTATAAAGCTTATACCTTTTGCAACATACCTGAATTGCTATTCTACTACTTTATTTCCTAAAACCATGCTCATTTAGACAAATGTCCTCCAAAACCTTAACAATAAACAAAATCACATTGCATTTAACAAACCCGATATTAAAATAACAAAAAACCAAACACCATCTTGAAATATAAAACTCACCGAATGAATAACATAAGCACCCTCATATGCTAGCAGGAACAACTTCGATCCTCTCATTGAGTGGTGACATCAACTCGGCCAGTGGCTTTAGGTCATGTTCCTCACCTTCACCCTTTATTAAACGGCATATACATCAATAAAAAAAATAGCATATACTAAACTTGTAATCAAATCTCAAACGCAAGCGTTTATTGTTTTTAAGTGTAAGATTAGAGAATAAAAGGATTGGCTAAAAAAATAGGTAAGATTGTTATTTAAAAAAAAAAAAAAAAAAAAAGCCTAAACCTGTAACCAAATCCAACATGTGGAGAATATTAGTTTTAAGGTTAATAAACTTACTTGATCAATTCCTCATTTCAATCTTGAAATTGGACACCGCGGCCTTATAGATCTTCCATTAATTTGTTGATTTTGGTTTTTTTAGTTTTCATCCAGATTGTGTGCATGTATTTTGGAGAGAGCAAGTGTTTATCATTTTTTTTGGATAAGAAAGAATGGGAGGGAGGTAGAAGGTTCAGGAAATTTGTGGAATGGAATAAACAAACAGTGGCCAAAGTACATATAACAGTGCACGATTTTAAACGGAAAACGGGGTGCACTGTTGCTAAGTCACTGTAGCACTCCGTTATTATTAACAAACCGACCATTCATGCGCCGCCACGTGCCACGTTAGACTCCAAAATCCAATGAGACAACAGATTACATTGATAATTACCCCGTAATAAAAGAAACTTGGACCCCGTTAAAAAACGGCTTTTAGAATATACTAGAAAAGAAACCGCGCGTTGCTGTGGGTTTCTGAGATGAAGGACCAAGTTCGTATGGTTTTTTTTTTTAATTGTTAAAGATAACGGTCGTTAGCTACCTAACGTCAAGTTATTGACCAAGGATTGACTTTGCAATGAATGTATAACATGAAGGACCAATCATGTAAATTATTAGAGGACTAATTTTGCAACGGACTTCTGAGATGAAGGACAAATTTTGTATGGATTTATTTAAAAAAAAAAANCCGTTAGTACTGTAGCGCTACAGTGTTTTATGTGTGTGTTGCTACAGTGTTTGGGGGTGCGCCCCATAAATGTTATATAGTAGTAAAGTAATATAAATACTTTGCACAGGATACTAACGCGCGGGCAGTAAAACTTTATTTTTATCAACAAATGATTCGTTAGTTGCCAACGACTCATCGAATCATTTACCTTTCACAATCTTAATGATTTCTTTTGTATGGACTCGAGCTAGAAATCTAAAGATTTACTGACTTGGGTACTTTTGTAAGGTTCTATGTTGTGCAGAGGCTTTAGAATTGAGGAAATTCTTTAAATGCCCCAAAAGTACAAGGGCACTCACCCTATCTACCCCAAAAAAATTCACTTTCTTCAAATGCCCCAAGGGCGACAGTTGCCCCTAAATTCTTAGGCGACTGGTCCCACTCATTATGTTCTTGGGCGACTAGTTAAGTACCAAGTACACCTTTTATATTTTTTAATGTATTGGGCTTCGTGTAATATTTTTTAAATACAAAATACACTTTATTTTTTTTATATAAAATACAAAATACCCCACATTCATTATCTTCATCTTCTACATATTTGCACCCAGATTCCGGCCACCACCTCCGACTACCAACCATCATCTCGTCAATTTTTTCGTCCAAGATTTAACAGGCATTCATCTTATACCTCTCAATGTTCTCCAAATTTTTCATTTCCTTTTAACTATCAAATAAAACATAATTAAACCCATTTCAAAAACCATAAACTAACCATTATCTGAATAATTGATAAAAGAACATGTTTGATATTGTTGTCTGTGGTTGGTCAAAGATCAAAATGGCCCCTTAATTAGCATATTGATATCATTTAACACATTTCGATCTTCGCTGAGGCTTCTTCACCAAACTCCTTCTTTAATTCTAGGTAGCTCCTTATGCTCATCTCATGGCCACAGTTCGCATGGACAAGAAAATAAAATTTGGGATTTAAGGAAATACGAGGCTACCACCCTATCATACTAGACCCCACAAAATTTGGGACTTTTGAGTATAAAGAAGAAGAAAGAGAAGCGTACAAAACAAGAATTAGAGGAGGAGAAGGAAGCTGCGTTTGCGGCTGTTAAGAATGTTCATCTAAAGAAGAAAACTAAAAGCAAAAGAGAATCATGGAGATGAGTGATTTACCAGTTGCTTTGCAACCGATGGTGACGACGGCACTAGTGGGTTAGATCTACTTTTGGTGTTATTAATTGTTGTTGCTGTTGGTGTGGTGGTGGTCGACGAATCTGGAAGTGGTGGTTGGTCGACAGATCTAGTAGTGGCGGTGGTTAACAGATCCGGTGGTGGTGTTGGTGGACGAATCCGGTGGTGGTCGGTGGCCGGAAGTATCAGGTGGTGGTGGTCGCTGGCCTGTTAGTTGACAAGATAATATTGACTTCTCTATTAATAAGATAAAATTTGACTTTTTGAGCGAGAAGTATATATCTGCAAAAGTTTTAGTTCAAAAACATTACACGGAACTTGAGTTTGTTAAATAGAATCTTTACACTATATGTCATCTATGAACATTTTATATTTTGATTAGTAAAATCAATGTTCTTTTCATAGAATTCAAAAGAAAAGAGTACGAAGTAATCAGGTGGTGGTGATGATATGATTCGGAGGAGGTGGTGATTTGTGGTGAATGAGAGAATGAGAAGTGTATTTTGTATTTTGTATAAAAAATAAAGTGTATTTTGTATTTAGAAAATATTACACGGAGCCCAATACATTAAAAAATATAAAAAGTGTACTTGGTACCTAACTAGTCGCCTAAAAACATCTTGAGTGGGACCAGTCGCCCAAGAAAATACATAGGGCATTAGCTTACACACTAGTACTAGTGTATGTACTTGCATAGTACTATGATATGGACACGTGTCAAAAATATATGATAGTCGCCTAAGAATTCAGGGGCAACTGTCGCCCTTAGGGCATTTGAAGAAAGTGAATTTTTTTTGGGTAGATAGGGTGAGTGCCCTTGTACCTTCGGGGCAGTTAAAGAATTTCCTCTTTAGAATTAGCACATTATGTATGACTTTTAAATGGCACATGATGTTTAACTTAGAGTTGGAATTAGGCTAGAATTTCATTCATTATCGTTGGTCGTAAACTCGTAATACCTGGTCCAAACTGGTCTGGGCTAATTTATAGATTGAACTGATAAGATTTTATAAAAGTCGTAATTTACGCAAAAAAAAAATTGTTTCTAAAACGTCGTAATACCTGGTCCAAACTGGTCTGGCTAAAAAAATCTGGTTGAAGTGCGTGGCCGAGGAACAAAAAAAAAAAACAAAACAAAACAAAAACAAAAAAAAAACAAAACAAAAACAAAAAACAACCAAAACCCTACAAAAAAGTTGGCCCTTGCGAACAGCTTGATGCACTATCTCCCTTCAACCCCTCCAAAAACTCTTCTCAAAATCTCACACAAAAGGTGCTTATGCCGGGCTTTATTCATCTCTATATTGACATAGTATTCTTTTACCTGGATGACATATAACCCATTAAAGTATGTGAAATGTTAGGATCATACAAAATTTACAAAAAAATTTCCACACAATGACATGGAATGGTTATTTGTGGATGAAAATTAGAGAGATAATTTAAAAGTAGAGCTACGCTACAACCACAAAAGATTTACAAAAGAACACCAACAAAATGAGGTGTCATGTTTTGATTGGTAGCTTTTGCAATAATTTATCTCTCTTCTTTTTTATTAACCCAATCAAAACATAACACCTCATTTGTGTGGATGACAAGTCATCATGTGGATATTTTTTTGTAAATTTTTTGTGGTTCTAGCATTTCTCTTAAAGTATTCGGCCAGCTTCTAAACAAGAGTCTAATTTACGCAAAAAAGAAAATAAAAATAAAAATAAAAATAAAAAATGTACGTAACACATTTGTTTCCTACACTTGTCAAACAAGCTAGCCCGTTAAATCGTCCTTGACTTGCATGGCAAGGTAACATATCACGTAAGTCTATCTTTAATCTCCATTAAATATATACACCGAGCCTCAATAAACATTACACCTAATTATCAATCAATCGACCAAAAAAAATTACGATCTTAAGGTATAGTTAATCTATTCACTTTCTTAGTTTTCAACTGCTTTAATATCTGCTGTTTATTCCATCTTTTGTTAGTTAAACACATTCAATTCCGTTAATATTAGCGCCACTTACAATAGGGTTGTAGTTTGAAACAGGTTTGATATCAAACTTTTGTACGTGTTTTGTTCATCAATTACCATCGTTTTGGATGTTAACGAATGGTTTGGCCGACAGACAGGCCGGGGGTTCGTTTTCCGTTAGGGTTATTTAAAGCTTTTGAGTGTTTAAATACGCTGTGATGGACTAGTTTCTTTGAAAAAGCATCAGATGATCTGATAATTAGCTAATATGAACACTTTATAATATGTCGTTATTAGAAATAAGAATATGCTTCTAATTTTCTAAACATCCCAAAGTAAACGATCATCTTAAAAGTACTCATGTAATGTGAAATAAGAAATTATTTTATGTTTGAATTGAAATCTTGTGTTAATATAGATAGGATAAGGATTTTATTGCTTGCCTTTTAGTCCTACAAACAAGCAGTTTTCACAGTGTGTGCTTAATTATATAATTAAATGTGACTGGAAGAATAAGCAGTAATTTTGTACATTACAGAAATCAGTTTGGATTGAATTTGTAACATATAATTTGATGATTGCATGTGGTCTCCATGTTGTTGCCTAATAATATAAAACCATTTATTCTTGCTAAGCAGTAGCTCATTTATATCGACTATTTGCTTTGCTTATTCATCCATATGATTATTGTCATTCAATTTTGTTCATGTTAATTTAGTGCCTTGTACGTTAAATTCTCACTCTTAGTTACTAGTACTAAAAGAATTAGTTGCGTACATACTTTGTTTTTTATTACAGTAGTTCGATGTAGCTTAATCGAGTAACTGTATGCATGTGTATCAAGATGTACGAATGTTACATACGCGCGTGCAATGTTGCAAATACCATTAGGCACTAGTCGGGCTGCTGTAACTAGTAATCGGCCTAGGCACGGGTGATCAATAGGATTAGAGTTTTCTATGTATAAATTTGGAATTATGTGCATGCCATGCACATGATACTTCAAATACTATAATTTTCAAATAGTA
The DNA here is from genome assembly GCA_014162995.1 of Artemisia annua. Classification (NCBI taxonomy): domain Eukaryota; kingdom Viridiplantae; phylum Streptophyta; class Magnoliopsida; order Asterales; family Asteraceae; genus Artemisia; species Artemisia annua. The sequence continues at coordinate 163,889 of LBNU01019669.1, forward strand.
CTTCAGACTTCACTTAGTTTTTTCGAATCGGTTATCACCAACACATTTCAAAATTGCTAGTGCCTGTCTAAAAATGTAATTTGGGGCTGATTTTGAGACCAACTTTTGACCTGGCCGACTTATACGATCGATTAACTCAAATCGCCACCTAAAATGATTTTTGAAACACCGTATAGCTTATACAGATGTTGACAAGATCGGTAGGAAGCAGTTTGTTAACACTATTAATCTTTAAATATATGTGTTGCTAGTTTAAGGGGTGTTTGGGATTGCTTAACATTCTGCTTATGCTTCCTTATTAAAAATATTTATCCTGCTAGTGTTTGGATTTGTGTTTTTGTTAACGATACAATAATACTCGATAATATAATAATTTAAGAGAGTTTTCAATCTTAATTCATTTATTAAAGATTTTAAGTTATATATAAAAGTAAAAAGTAACAAATAAGTAGTTCCGCACTTGCTTATGAACAACTGCTATCTGCTTAAAAGTAAGCAGATAAGCGGAAACTGTTAGGATATAAAGCGTGCATTTCTACTTAAAACCAAGCAGAAAAGCAGAAAAAAATAAGCAAACCCGAACAATCAACCACTTAGTTGTAGGGATGGATACACTTTGATCACTAGATGTGAATCTTCTAGATAGAATAACTGTAGTAAAATGCAACATTGATATTAATACGTAAGAAATTTAGATACGTAGTATAGAAAAACAAAGTATGTTGTATACGATGACAAAATTGTGACAGTTTGTTATGGTAGAGCTAACTCTTGGTATAATCACTGAAACGTGTATTTTGTGCCTGTCTTGTTTGGTGCAGAAATGGCTGAGCTTCAAGTCAGTGAGACACAAGTGTTAGTCAGCATAGTGGGTGACGACATATCTTTAGCAGCTAAACTTGTGAGTATGTGCTGGGATGCAAAACTGAAAGCAGAGCTTTTGGTCAACAAAAGGCTGAGCAAGCACTTAGACCGTGCAAACGAGTTTGGGATTCCTTGGATTGTGATGGTAGGCGAGGAAGAAATTACAAAAGGAGTGGTTAAGTTGAAAAAAAAGGATGCCCAAGTTGAGATAGAGGTTCCTACAAGCGATTTTGTTGATGAGCTCGTCAGACTAATTAATACCCCGCAATCCTAGGTAACTGTGAAACGAAACTGAGGTTATTGTTACAGTTTTTTTACTTAACAAACTTGAAGTGTACTGTTATCAGCTGAAAACTAATGGGTTTTAGATTTTGATGATTGGTCAACTACTTTTTGTTTAAGAATGGAGTATTTAGGCAATTATTTCTCTTATTTTGAAATGTGATTTGGTAGCGTTTCTAGAGTTCTCACTTGCAGCTTGTGGTTTTAGACTATATTAGTTATTTGTCTGCCGTTAGGTGCAAACCAGATTGCTGTTAGAGAGTGACATGTTGATTGTCATAATGTTTTTTTGGTTTTTGATGGATGGGCTTTCAAGCCAACTCACTGTTGGGACATTTTTCACATTACAAAAAGGATATGTTCTAAATTTTAAGGAGGCACAATGGTAAGGATGATGAATTTGGTTTGTTGTTGAATCTCAATACCTCATGGACTGGAACAATTGTAATCCCTAACTAGAGGTGGTCTCAAGGCTATGACTTGCTCAATTTGTTAAGCTATTTCTACTGTCTAGGCAACATGTTCTGACTATGTGGACAAGTCTTTTGACAAGTGACTTTGAGAGGTAGAAAACTTCGACAAGATTTGTCAACGCGTCTCCACAATATTTTCATATACACGGGGAGGTGATTTACGCACCAATAAGATTAGTTCATACACCAAATAGTATCCTTCGACCTTCGGTATAGTCTTTAAGAAAGTAACTCGATTATGCACTATCACAACAAGTTTGAATGTCCAAATAACTGTGGCATCCATTACATGCCTTTTGTAACAACAAAAACAGCTGCAATCCTCAACTCCCTTCCACTCAAACATTATTTATAGAGAAAATTTCCCAAATTAGCCCAAAATCCACAGGGTGGTTCAAGATCTAGCAAAAAAGGAAATCAACTTGCCAAAATAAAGCACGCTGTGTAACTCTATTAGATTTTTGACATGTGTCACTTTTTTTTAATAATAAAGTAATTTGGGTGTAAGAGTGTTGTAAGCTACTATTTTACTGATTACATCTAGTATTTTTTTTGCGACTGACGGTTTATATTACTCCCTCCGTCCCAAAATTATTGTCCAGTTTGAATTTTCAAAGTCAAACTGGTTCAACTTTGACCACAAATATATCTTTTTTATTATATAATACTTGATGAAAAATTATACCATTGAAAAGTACACTTAAAACCCAATCAATTTATATATTTTGCATCAAATATTATATAACACCCACAAAAATATTTATGGTCAAAGTTAAAGAAGAAAGACTAAAAAAATCAATAGTGGACAATAAATTTGGGACGGAGGGAGTAAATTTTTTGTGCGGCCGGTAGATAAAAAGAACTTTTTTATTTATTTATTTATTTTTTTTTACTGATTATATCTAGTACTTTTTTTTTTTATTTTTTTTCCCTTATGGCTTGTTAATTTACTTGTTGAACCAAAATATAGAACATCAATATCTTTGATGAATTGATGGTATATTGGTATTTAAATTTGTTCACACAAACAAGTAGCAAACCACAGTACATTTTTTACAACAACCAGCAACGTAAAGTAAACAAAAACCAAAAAAGAGAAAGGAGCATTCATGGGGCAAACCTAATTGGTATGTCTAAATAATGTATGTCCAAACTGTGTGACACCTGACGACAGCGAGACTCAAATGTTCACAAACTAATAAACCACCATCATGTCAATTTAGACTCAAAATTAGTCATAATATTATAAATAAATAAATAAATAAATAAATAAATAAATAAAGAGGTAAAAACGTAATTGTCAGTATATATAGATACGTTTTTGTTCTTTTTGAGTTTTACCAAGTACGTAGTATGTAATTACCTATATATACTAATTGGCGTGAGGCCAATAAAAAATAATTTATTTTGGGCCTTATTCTTGGGCTGTTTTTGGCCTGTTAGTGTTGTTCGGAACGGTTGTGTAAACCTTTTTTTTTTTTTTTTTTTTTTTTTAAAAAATATACAACAATACAAAATTTACAAAACAAAATAAAAAAAAAAAAAAAAACTTACATGACAAATCATAAAAAGAAATAGCATAATTCCGGCAGCACAACGCGGACACAATTTTTTCCTCGGCCATCCAGACTGGCCGTTACAGCAGTAGGCAAGCGGCGGCAAGTGGCGTGACTACAAAAAATAAATAAATAAAAACACGTTAGATCTAAAAAAATGTATGCATCTACAAAAAAATATATAGATAAAAAAATCTATAGACCTATAAATTTTAGATTAACAAAAGAACAAACAGATCGACAAAAAAAAATTTATCTACCACAACAACATATATATATTGATAAATGAATGGATATATGAATGAAATGAATAGATCTATGAAAAAAATTGTAGATAGATCTATGAAATAAAGAATAGATATACGAAACAAAATATATACACTTTTTTAGATGGAGGAAATACCTCAAAAACTGATGGAGGAAAGTTTCGAGAGCCGTCGGGGTGGTAGGGGGAAGGGCCGTGAGGGGTTTTATCGAGAAGGAATGAAGGTGAGAGGTGGTGGTGGTGTCTCGGGTGGTGGTGACAGTGGCGGTCGTCGCGCGTAGGTGGTGTTGTGGTGGGAGCCGAGGACTCAAGAGTTTCCACAAATGATGAGGGTTAACCGATCTATCGAATCGGCAAGAAAAAAAAACACCGGAAAATATTCCGGCAACGCGACGCCGGAAACTGCTGCTTGTTGCCCGGACATGATGAAGATTCCGGCGAGGATGATAGAGGAGAGAAGAGATTATGTGGTGTGTGTTTTAATTTTAATGAATTAAATAAATAAAAAAGGTTTATATAAGGGAGGGACCAAAGTGAAATTGAAAATGTGGGGGGTGTGAAACGAAACTTAGGGGCGGAGGGACCAATTCTACAACTTTGGCAATTCTTTTCACGAAAAACACTGGGGGGCTCATTCGACATAGCAAACGGGTTCAAAAAATTACGAAACCTTCGCCATTGTTCACGAAATAATTTTTCCAATAAAAACAACTATAAATACGTATAACTTTTTCGAAGTTAATTTATTTGGCATAAAACTTGCAAACGAATATATCGGAAAACATAATACATAAACAACGCCACACAAAAATCAATTGCCCCACAGCAACGTGTGGGCAATTATGCTTGTATATACTAATTGCCTTGAGACATATTAAAAAATATATATATATTGGGCCTGATGTTTGGGCTTACTTTAGTGCATCTTTTTTATTATATTTTTGGGCCCCTAATGGTTGGGCTTTTGTTGATCCATTATAATTCTATAAAAATGCTTTCTATATTTCCAAATACTCCTCATGGCCTCATGTATTCAACGAATTAACATTATAAAATATATTACAAATATACTCATTTCAATACATTAGTAAAAAATTTTATAACAAATCTGAATAAGTAACAAAATAAAAAGATATCTAAAACCTAAAAAAAATAAAAAATAAAAATAAAAACTATTATTACCCAACCGCAACGAAAATCTAAAATAACGACGAAAACAAAATATCTGCAATACAACACAAACGATAAAAATAAATAAATAAATAAATAAAACGCGTCCCAAAAAGCCCCGCCGCAACGCGGCGGGTACCATATCCCTTGTTATATATTACATGGCTTTTGTTTTGTATTATAACAAGGTATTTGTGCCCGCCGCGTTGCGGCGGCGGTGTTTGCCGTCAATGCAACTATGAATACAGATTTGAAAACACATAAACTGTTCGCAGTTTTTGGGAAACGAAAAGTTGGTCAAGGTTTCACAGATTTTTTAAAGAAGCAAATCGTTGGCAGCATGTATCTTACAACCATCACAAACAGGCCTTCACAAATGGTTAATGGACTGAAAAGTTAGCCCAACAAATTTAGCAATATTCTATTCTTTTCCGATTATTTTATGCTGGCGCCTTAGTATATATATAAATACGAGGTGCATCACCCGCGCGTTGCCGCGGGATGTTTTGCCAAAGAAGGTTTAGCAAGTGTTGAAAAAAATTTGGTATTTCTACAGCAGTTTAAGGGGTGTTTGGGTCAATATGCAGCAGCAAAACTGTTTCTAGCAATTCATACATAAGTTATTTATGCAGCTGTGGCACAAATGTTTTACAAAAGATGGATTCTTGCAACCTCCAGTTTTTTAGTCTAGTAATACAGGTTTACAAAACATATTGTTGTCTAAGAAGGGTACATTAGTTTAAGTTTGTTCCTTCGCTGCTTCACTAAGGATCATTACATTACTTTCAGCTTGTTCCTTCGTTGCAAGTAGATTTTGATTCTCTTTTTTGTGCAAGCGTTTTGCCTGAAAAGAAAACACCAAATTAATGAGTCGTTATCTAGCATGTTTATTAATCAGTAATTTAACTTTTTAGAAAATGCAACATATACAGCTCTAGTATGGTAGTTATCCTATTTATTTCCATGCCCATTTAAGAATTCATTGGTTTTTAGAGCTCATATTAGGATTTGAAAACTTTCTTTTGCTCATGCCATGTTGGTAAAGATTACATGTAAACCTGAATGTTTTGTCTAACTAATGAAATATGTAAACCGGAATAGCAAAGATTACATGTAAAATAAAGGTCAAAAAATACAACGACTAAATGTACTAATACCATGAAATAGACCCACCACTTGGAATGTATGCAGTCAAGCAAAAATAACAGCAATTTGAAGCACCACAACAATTTTAAGCATGTACACTCCCGCAAATACGTTCAAAAACTGATAATATTCGGAAATACCATACCTGTGATTTGGAATCGCCTGTCATCTTTGTTGCTCTTTTGAACATTTAAGGTTTCTTCAATATGTCCCAATCATTTTGGTTCCTATCACTAAACGGAAAATCTAAATATGTTATTTGAATCATAAAGCACTCGTTCTAGGATTGAAAGAATGGACCAAGCCTATCTGTAATGAAATAGAACGCACCGTACCTAATGTTATCCAGCAACAATATTGCTTCAAAGACCAGCGAAAACCTGTTAACAACCATTAAAATTAATAAACTAACCACTCTCCAATAAATCAAATGTTTGCTGTTTAGGTAAATGCAGGTGGTGCTCCTTTCGAGTTAACACATTTCCCCTTTTCAATCTGTAAATTTTTTTGAGGTTAACAATTCATTTTGCACTTTCTAGTAAAAATGTAATATTGGCCGGCGCACACAGAAATCAGTAAATTTACCAACAAATCAAGCCGACGCAAAGCTAATCCGTTTGAAAAAAAAAGTAAAGAACATACGCTTAAAAAGAGAGCCGGGAAGCTGCCCACAAACTCGTGAAGCCTCTGCGAAGTTAAAATATGAATTCAGGAGAGGATTAATCCTATTACCTTTTTGAAACGTGAAGGCGCAATGAGTTGGTGATCAACCTAAAGAACAACTGCATGGAATACGACGACACCATAACGACACATCTTGTCACACAATGTATAAGCTGCGTGTATCCATAAAAGTGGTCCCCGACGATGAACACGCGTCTGAAAAGTGATCAACTTCAGTGGAATGACATCCTTTATCATCTGAACACCCTCCTGTTTCGATCAACTTCAGTGGAATGACATCCTTTACTATTGCAACATCCTCCTGCACAAAAATGTACATAAATATAAACAGATGTATATTTATGAACATTCAGTACTAATAGTGGAATTGAAGTCATCCCAAACCGAACGCATGACCTGAAAGCAATGGTCACTCAGGTCCTTTGTAATACCACATTGTTGTAGGTAAATCGGTTGTAAAGGAGTTATAAACAGCTGTATAATGTTCAAGGATTGCTTAGTTATTGAAGGATTTAGATTGTCATTTGTTGCTTATAAAGGCAAATTTTTTTTTTTTTTTGGGAATTAGAAAAAAGATTAAATATATCTGTGATTAGCAGGCCTTGACCAGCAACCCGCTGATTAGTAACCCGTCATCACCGATAATAAATTGCCTTGATGATTAATATAGAGTGTACCTTTGAAGTTGCTCCAGGTTGCTGCCATTGATCTTCTCTTCACATACCTCAGGGTGCATAAAAATCTTGCGTCCTCCACAACAGGAATGATATTCTGGTCTGGCGCTCTTCGAGTGACCTTTTAACAGCTCTTCGTACCAGAAGGCTGCCCCACAATGACGACAACGCTGATCACAATCTCCTATATCGTCATATGCTGGCAATGAGTCTGCAACCAATTAGTTTAACAATCGATTGATGAGTCACTAAATCAATTATTAGGTAAAAAAACATAATCGATTTCAAGCCAATGCAATTGAAATTAATATATTAATATGTCATTCAATCAAATCCATTTTTTCGTCGTTAAATATTCAAACCATTTGCCAACCTCTCCAACCATATGGAAACAGGTTGACCTGTTTAAATGGATCGGCAGAACGGGTTACATGAATTAACCCGTTGACAGCTTTTTCATCGCTGAATGGTCCACATGAACCCATTGAACACCATTCATGTAACATATTCGTTTTTTCATCGTTAAAAATTCAAACCATTTGTTTTATACAATGGGTTTAGGTATTATTCCTAAACTGATGTTTGTTTGTTAATTCGCAGGCAATCATTCTAGTCTCTAAACCCATACAATGAAACAACCATACTCTATGACTTACATGGCCATTTCCTTACACAAATAACCCATAAAAAGTAGTTAAAGAAACAGAAAAAATAGTTACTGATGCGTGTGGGATTGCGACCACGCAACAGGTTTTACCTCTCAAGGGATCTTGAGAAGCTTGCAATCCCACCAGGCAGTGTACCTGGTCGGTGTAGTATAGTGTAGTGGTAAATACGGGGGATTGATCGTTCTCTCACAGGGAATAGTGTTCGTTAGG